>JAVQJV010022341.1:0-14277 GCA_036024995.1 Gadopsis bispinosus | reverse complement strand
TAATATGAAAACCAAACTGGCTAAAGCGGTGTTACGTCCGGACCTTTGGTTTTTGGGTGGCGCCTTCATGCCTCACCCCCCACACCCCCCCCCCCCCCCCCCAAAAAAAAAACCATCTGATAGTTTACAGGAACTGACCAAAAGGAGTCATGGCTCGCAGAATCAGTGACCTCCTTTTAAATCACTTCTTAAAACACATTTTTATAGACCTGCTTTCATGTGATGTCATCTGTGTATCGTCTTTTATGAGTTTTTATTCTTTTCATTTGTATTATTACTCTTACTTTATCTTATTTTTGTCTGCTTTATTTTATTTATCTTTAACGGTTTTAAGTTTTATTGCTTTCTGTCAAAGCACTTTGTAAACTCAGTTTTTAAAAGGTGCCATATAAATAAAGTTATTATTACTCCAGTTAATCTGGCGAGCTAGTATCATTTGCAGACGAAGATAAAGAGGAATTTATTTACATTTTTTGTATTTTGATGCATATATATTGTCTAAAAAAGTGAGAGGTAGATAAAAAAACAAAGTTCTCCGAAAATCAATGTGTTTATCTTCATTTTTGTTTGTATCTGTAATCTTGGAGGCCAGCATACAAAAAAAGGGTTCCAGAAACTGATACGATAGATCTGCCCTCCACTGACTGATTTCTGCTGAAGACCAGCCTGGCTGGCCCACCACTGCGTTCAGTGTTCAGTGGCGTCTTTACGATCACATTTCACAGTTTAGGTGTCCGAAAACCCACGTGTACCTGTATAAGAACTTGACACGTGTGTAGTGTGTGTAAGTCACATACTTTATTTTGCAAAGAGCTGGCATTTTACCAACATGGAAGCGGGTCCACGAGCTAAAGAAGCAGATTCTTGTAGCAGAAGAATCCGATGGATGTAAATACACAGGTTTTTATCTGAGTGAAGAATCCAAGATATGTGGTGTTAAGCAGAGGTAGATAACAGCTCAGCACTCGGACCGGATATGTAAGAGTCTTCAGATTCCTTTTTATGTTGAATACCTGTCTTTCTGGCCCGGGGGGGGGGGGGACGAGCTGCTACCTTCACACACAAGAAACACCCACTCGAGTCGCTGTGCAACAAACACAAGTGAAGTGGATCTTGTGGATCCCTGCAAATCGGGAGCGTGAGGACGTTTCTCCACCCCTCCACCACGCTGCGTTCAGGTAAACGAATGCACTGTTGGGGTGAGCTTTGTTTTTAAACAAATAGCGCTGGAGCAGCACACGAATTAAAGCAGTTAAATTATTGGAGCGCTAATTTCACAACAAACAAGTGAGCTTCATTAGCTGATTCTAAAAACTGCCTCGTTTAAAGCAATCATGATGATAATACCCAAAATCTATTTCTCAGACTCTCAGCAGGCCCAAGGGGAATGGTGTGATTAACCATGGTTCGCTGGGATGGCGGTTGCTGGGTTACCTTGGAAACAGCAGAGGATGGTCCTTTAACAGGGTGGATATTGTGCTTTAATGCACTTAGAGAGAAAAGAGACACAATAAGTAAGTTTCCTGCAGTAGAGTCTTGCTTAAAACTTGGTGTCTCCATGTATTCTGCTTGCTGTTTCTTTGTGTCAGCACATGATGATAATGTGATCACACAGCTGCAGTTTCACATTTTGCATGTGAATTATTTTGGGCTGTTCTGGTGAAGGGTTCTGGTAAATCAAGTGACGTGAAGTTTAGAAATACAGCACAGCAAATTAAACATCCTTTTGGACACTGTCGAAACACAATCATGTCGAAACGAGCACTGCACTGCATTTAAAAAGGAATAGTTTCACATTTTGGGAAATGTGTTATTCTGTTTTTTCTTAGACCTGATTCTTCTTGTTGTCTAGCAGGACAAGTGAGTCTCCAACACAAGTGTCTCAACAGATCTCAATCAAACATACTGAACCTCCTCCATAACAGGTTTTGGGGTGCGAGAACAACATGCCACTTCCGCCGTTTGTTTCTTAAAGATGACAGTTATCATTCAAACAAACAAATGCACACTGATCGATTGTAGGTGAAGGAAGTCAAAATTGTGCCTTAACCTGCTTCTCACAACCCATAGGTTTAGTTTTTTTTTTTAGCAAAGATTATTTAAAGATTTAATTGCATACTGCTGATTAAAAACTGGGTCAGAACCAACAAGTCCAGAGGATCGTCTGTCATCTGCTAACAGCCTGTCGTGCCCCACAAAGTAATAACACCTCAGCGGACTTGGCTTCAGGATGCAGCTGGACCGGAGCTCACGCTGGTCTGGACGGGTGCGTCTCAGTTTGCTCCTGGTACTGGTCTCTGGAGCTGCCCTCTTGAGTCTTGGTGTCTGCTCGTCTTTATCTTTCCCCGCCTTTGTCTGCTTGTCTGCCCCTCAAAATCTAAAACGTGATAAACGTTCAAAAGCATTCTTTGAGAGCAAGCTCAAAGTCAGTCAGTCCACCCCTCCTTTCTGTTCTCCTTCTTCCCCATCTCTCTCTTTTCTTTTATATATATATATATATCCTTTTTATTGTCTGGCATGAGTGGACTTTCATGCTCCCTCCCGCTGTCAGGGACGCTGTATTGCAGCCCAGCCGGCAGTTAAACGTGGGTTACTATGTCTGGTTAGCGGTTTTGTTCGGTGTGACAACCTAAACTGTTTTGCCTGAGCCAAAACATTTTGTGTTATGACAGCTAAAAGCAGGGAGCGTAATTGCTGCAGCATAGTAACCTGAGTGTTTCTGTGGGGGTGAAAGGGCTGCATAAACACACACATCGCTCTTAAATAGGTCGCATCCAAAATAGAAGACCGCAAATAACCCACAGTAATAGAAAGAGCACTTCAGCATGAACACTGGCTGCAGAGTGCTTTAGATACAGAACAAATTCTGATATAAAAGCCTCCTGATTCTCTCTGTTAGTTTGGCTTATTTAATTCCATATCACTAATATTTCATATAAACAGCTGGCAACACTAGCAGCAGCCTGTGTATATAGTTGAAAGTCGCACTCTCACGCATAACCTGTATGTAAAAGACTCTCGGCGAGCGCATACCTCCAATTTTGTTTTTTTTAATAATAGAGTGTGTTTTGAAGTTTCTTAGTCAGCATCTGGATTTGGATCTGCATCAAAACAGCAACACAGTAAGATACAAATATATATTCAGCCGTAATGAATGACTGATTTAGACTTCAGAACATTAGGCAGCATTTTGCATCCTACACTGTACTGCAGAAAATAATGCATAAAGTCGAGGACAATAGCAATAATGGAAAGTTCAGAGCAGTTACTTTTGATCACTTTGTAGACATTTGTTTTTTACTTTGACAATGGATTTTTTTTAATTTTTGGCAGTTTACCTGTTTGATTTGATGCTGCAAATTAGCACAATATTTTGCAGATTTTGTACTTTTCCGTATATCACCATGCTGGGTAGCACATTTAAATAGGGCCATTTTAGGGTATTACTCCACATGATTTAATCTGGCACAAACCAACCCTTTCAAATTCAATCTTCAGAGAGCGATTATTTCATACAAACTACCTCTGCTGGTCTTGTGGGTTGCCTTCTCACCCCCCCCCCCTTGCCCTCCAGTAGCCGGGCCTTGCATTCTCACGCTAGCTTGTTTTGACAGGAGTTCCACACTCCAGACGGACCGAGTATTACTTGACTTCAGCCCCCCCCAACCCAACCCAACCCAACCCAACCCCTTTTTTAAATGCGCTGAGCCTTGCCTCAGAAACCTGATTAAAGCCTTGGACAATAATCTTCCTCAGTTTCCACCCCCTCATCTTCGCCCTCGCCTCAGCCAGAGCTTCTCGGTTTTGGTCAGAAAAGCGCAGCGAGATCCTCGGCGCCTGGAGTCGGTGTGTTTTCACAACTGCTTGGCTAAACGCTGGGAGCAGCCGGTTAGCTCTGCTCTGTCCACTGCTGAACGCTTAAGACAAAAAGGATCTTTGATGAAGGGGTGTTAATGTCAGTCAGTCCACCCCCTCCACCCCCCCAAACCCCACAAGTATTATATTTCAATCCTGGTGGATTTACTGAACCGATTGACTGCTGCTGCACGCCATCTTTATCCTGTCTTTCCTCTCCTATACTTTTATTTAGCCATTAGCCATCAGTCATCCAGGTGGGGGGGAAGGGGGGGTTGCTGCACATGCACGCTCCTTTTTCAGAAACATCCTGCTTCATATTCATTCACACCTGAGCTGTGCGTCCCACTTCTAAACTACACACACCACCTCTAACAGGGTTTTGAGAATCCTGCAACTAATGATTCATTTTACTGTCCATTTCTTTTTTTTATTATTATTAATTGAGCAATAGTTTACGTGAAAAATGACCATTGCAATTTCCCAGAGCCCCAGGTGTGTGTGTGTGTGTGTGTGTGTGTGTGTGTGTGTGTATATATAAAGACTGCTGGAACTCCAGGAGCATTTTGTAAAACCGAAAAAAGGTGGAGGATTAAAGCAAGCCAATGTAGCATCTGAATGAGGAAACAGGTCATTCATTCTCACATAAATATAAAATTGATGAGCATTAAAACTCATTCATCATCAGACCAGTGGCCTCAGGTGTTTTAGGCTCCAGTCAGACCAGTGACTCACTAGATATTTCTGTGCCTCTGACTGTTATGCTGTGTTTTAGCAGCATAAACACGCCGTGTCCGCACTGCAGAACACATTTGTCGCCGTTTGTCCCCACCGGCTCCCAGTTAGGTTGCCTATGACAACATCGATAAAGCAACAGAATCCTATAGTTAGATGAGAAGATCAACACCACTCTCGCATCTGTGTGTGTGTGTTATGTCTGCAGCTGGCAACCACAGCGCCGTAGCTTAGCATAAATTTAAAGACGCAGGGGAAGGAACGTGTTGTATGCCATTTGGTTAATCTGTACACAAACAGAAATGTAAAAATGGCAATGTTTGGTTTTAGGGGAACTATGTCTTAGCTCAGAGTGTATTTCTTAGCTAGCCTCATGGACGTCCGTACTTACGGCAGAGACGGAAGCCTGTCTTCACGTCACATTTGGAAACTAATTCCCAAAATGTTGAACCATTACTTTAAACTCTGTGGACAAGCACGTTGCTGTCTTTTTTGTTGAGTCTGCAGTAGTTTCCAGAAGTGACATTTGTTTATAGAAATTGTATCATTTCCTGTTAGTAAAAACTGGTTGACTGTATTTAATTTCTACATTTATACACTGTTGTATTTTGTACGAAAGTGCATCCAGAGCTCTAACACCTGCTCAGCTCAACCAGCCTCTCCTGTGTAGCTGCTAACGAGCATTAATCAACAGCACCTTGGCAGCGCTGCATTACTCACCTGTCTCCGTCTGGTGGCCTCCGCCTGGACACAATGATGCTTCTCCAGCTTGCTCCCGAGCGCTTCACGGTATAGATCAACGTGTTGTGGGTCACTGGGCAGAGTGGCTGCAGCAAAGCACCAGTTATATTGCAAGGCCACAACATACAGTAGAGGTTGTGTGGCGACGTCACTTTTTCACGTGCTGTAGCCGCAGTTAAAAAGCAAACTCACTTTGGCTGTGACACCGGGAGGGACACGCGCACACGCTTTATTTGTTCAGTGCTGCTTTGGCCCTCTTGGATTTCTGACCTGGTTTTGGTTATCAGATTTTTGCATTAATTTGTTTTGCTCTTTTGGAGTGGATAGTCCGCTTGGTTGCTGCCAATTCTCTCCCAACATTTCATGACAATACTTGCCATGCAGGGTGTTATTGTTAGAGAGGCACAGCTGACAGAGCTATCAAGAGCTCAAGAGCTCTTCCATCGTCACTAGTCAGACTGGAGAATTTTATCACAGTTTCTGTTTCCTTTGCATACAAGGAAATCAATTTTTAAAGAGGTTTCCCCCCCCACAGAGCTGCAGCTAGTCGACTTTATACAAGACAAAACATTAAGAACATGATCCTAATGTTGGCTCGGAGCCACACGTTGGGTTGGAGCCAATGTGTCGGGCCACAGTTTGGCTCTTTCATCCAGTATATTAATAATTGTTGTTTAACCAGTCTCCTTTTCTTCACCTGCACCTCCTATTCAAGAGTGAAGTGGACTTAAGAGGTCAAATCAATAACACTGAGTATGTGTCAGCTGGGGGCCACTTGCAGCCTGTGTGTGTTTATGTGCACATAGTGTGGCTCAGGATCATGCAAGCACACACTCGCACTGAAACACACATCAATCCACCGCTCCGCCTCCCCTCCCAGCATTCAAGGTGTGCCAGGAACGATCGGCAGAGAAGAATTGCAGCAACACGCGTGGGAGACAGCAGCAGAAGAAGAAGCTCATTGTGCAGCCACGCCTTCGGGCGAAGGGACGGAGTGAGAAAACCACAGATATCAATCATGCTCCGGCTCAGCTGCTGGCTGCCGGGTCTGCGCCGACATTCCCCGGCAGGTGTGAAATACCAGCAGTGAGAAATAATTAACAGAGCAGCGAAGCACGGTAGCCTCTGATGGCTTTCCTGCACGTGGAGCAGTGGCGCTTTCAAGACTCTCTGTCCACTGGCTAGTTGAGTTACGCTGACTTCAGTTTGGAATTTCTTGGATAAGCACAGATTAATCTCTGATCTTTTCTGTCCTTCTCCATCAGGTAAAAATAGTCTTGTTTTTGAAAGGCAGACATCTTGAACCTGAAGCACTCAGTGACAAATGGCCCCTTTTAAAGCTAAACCCTTACACGCACCACCACGTGGTCCCATATGCCACCTGTTATCCTGTACTCACGTAACTTGATGAAAACTAAGCTTTTTCCATCACATTTCAATTTAGTTTTTTTTATATAGCACTATATCATAACAGTTATCTCATAGCACTTGTTAATAGAGAGCAGGTCTAGACCAACTCTATATGTATAGACCCAACATTTCCACCATGAGCAGCACTAGGCGACAAGGAAAAACTGACTTTTTGACTGTCTTCCTGTACGTAGGCACATAATGTGGGCACATTGCAACGCTGCTTTGTGCGTTCCTGCCATCATCTGTCGGTCATTACAGGACGTGAAATGGCAATTTGACAAACATTTTGTGTTTCCCAGGTCAAGAAGGATTTTTCAAGCTTAGCTCTTATTTGCTTTACATCTAGTTTTGTAGACACAAAATGACTTCCTCCATATTGTCAAAAAGGTCGCAACACATTTTTTGCTGACATTTCAAGATGCATTTCATATGTTACATATGAGTTGTCTAAAAAATATTCTCACACGCATGCACATTTCGACCGCTGTTCAAAAGAAACACGGGGAGGTCACGGAGAGAGTGAAATGAAATGTTTCTGGAATGTTTATTGGAACATATAGAACATTTCGGGGTTTCTGTCATTTTGACTTTATGTGATGTTTGGCCACTTAAGATCCTGACAAATTTTGATGGGTTGTTTGAAATAGTTTAATACTGTATGTGACAAAATGCACAACAAATGAAGGTTATAAAGCCTGAACCCTGTCCGGCCCCATGGCAGTTATATGCAAATTTATGACCGTGGCTCCGTTTACAGGTCAAATAAAAGGCAAATAATATGTGCATGCTAATGTGTTTGCCTCTGGGGATGACCACGAGTTGCTTTACCTTCATGATAAATGTCATAAATGTTTAAATCCTGAATCTTTTTTGTTTGGTCTGAATTGCTTTTACAACAAACAAAAAAATCACACCATATTGCTATTTAGCCCTTTTTAATCTGTATGATTGTTCTATTCAGCTGTCCGAGGCCATGTAATCTGTACGTTATTATATATACATTACACATTTACAGCAGGTATGTGCGTGAATGATGTATTTATGTGCATATATGGCACTTAGACTGAATTTCTTTTATGGAAAGAGTTTTGGTATGAACTTGGTTTGTGTTAAAAGTGGGTTTACAGTGTAAATACACCCAAATTATTAAGACATGTTGTTATGAGTGGATGGATGTCTTGTCTTTGGATGAACGTCCAGCCCAGCGGGTCAGATTCTGTACCGTGTTTTATTAAACGGGCTGGAATGTGAAAATTAATGAGAGAAAAGGGGGGGGGGGTGTTGGCGGACAGTTGGGTGTCCGAGGGCCTCTCAGGTGAGCAAATCCCATCACAGATCACATTTTTAATTGCATCTGTAAATCCTGGCATCCCAAAACCCCTTTACACCCACGATGAGCACTATTCACACCCACATTGGACAGAAAACACTTAAATAAAATGCTTGCTGTTAAGAGAGTTGACATTGGTAATTACATAGTTTGCAAGTCCATGCCTGTTGCACTTAAAAGCGATGGGACGCCAAGTCCTTCGACAGTGGCTGTTCACTTTTATTTTTAAACAATACAACATTACAGACAGGCAGTGAAACTGCACGTCGCCGCCACTAATCTACGCACCCAGACAACACCCTGTAAGCCAAACATACCCACGTCTCTTCACTGCAAACGCCTGCGACGGCTAACGTCTCCGGGAGTGTTTCGAGAAGCTACATTTGTTGCTTGCACATGCATGTGGGTTGGCAGCAGCAGAGGCTCTTCAAACATCTGGTTCCACCTGTGAGCTATTATTGTCTTCAAATGCTCAAGAGCCTTCAGGTCATCGGAAATCAATCAAACTGCTGTTCGTAGTTGCTGTCGGCAGGCAAACGATCTCATAAACGTGACACTCTTTGATTCTGTACTCAAACCTAACATCACCGCGGTGGGTAATTAGTGCTCGCTTCCATGACTTGAACAAATTTAATTGCCAAAAGAAAGAAGGGAGGGGGGAGGGTTTAATTCATAAAGTATGTATTGGCATTTATACACAAACAGTTTAGGAACTGTGCCTTCCTGGTGCTCTGCAGCTTCAGATGTTCCCCGTCTTTGTCGGCCTGGAGGTGTAGCTACGCCTCTCCCAGACCCTCGAAGTGACTATTTACTCTGCACCTTCGTTGCCATCCTTAATTAGAGGCACTAATGTTTGTGTATGACTCCAGCAGCGGAGGATCTCCCAGTCAGACATGGCTGCTCCTGGTGAGGAGGCATATTGCCTCCAGTCACAAAGTTAATAATGCAGGACGGTGCCGGCAGCCAATCTCAGAGGCATGTGCTGAACTGATGACCTGCTGTTCAAAAGAAACACGGTGAGGTCACGGAGAGAGTGAAATGAAAAGACGAGAGTGTTCCTGGATGTTATACTGGAACACTTCTGGATTTCTGTCATTCTGTCTTTACGTGATGTTTGGCAACTGAAGATCCTGACAGCAAATTCTGATGGGTTGTTTCAATGTAAACACGAATGCTCCTCACCTTTTTACAGTCACACAGACGAGGTTTGCAGCAGTTCGTCTTAGGTGAAAGGCGGCATATTGGGAAGATTGTGCAGAAAGTATGAATGTGAGTGTGTAAAATTGAATGGATGTAAATGGGCTGTGTGCAGAATACAGAACGCATTGCTTTGAAAACATTCATTAACATACTGTAGCGTGATATAAATCCTAAAAGTGTTAAAACAACTTGTGGAATTGTTTAAATAATACTGTACGTGACAAAATGCACAACAAATGAAAGATTTACAGCCTGAACCCTGTCCGGCCCCATGGCAGTTATATGCATATTTATGACTGTGGCTGCTTTACAGGTCAAATAAAAGGCAAATAATATGTGCATGCTAATGTGTCTGCATCTGGGGATGAGCACGACTTGCTTTAACTTCATGATAAATGTCACATTTATTATCATAAATGTTTAAATCCTGAATCTTTTTTTACTAATTGCTTTAATAACAAACAAAATCACACCTGATTGCTATTTAGCCCTTTTTTAAATTGTGTGATCGTTCTGTTCAGCTGTCCGAGGCCTTTTCGCTGTCAACGCTGGGACCCATGTGAGCTAATATATGGAAAGTATTAGCTCTTTAAATCGCAAAATAAACCGGCTTCATAAAGAATAATGTCGCAGCCTGGCTCAGAAGTACGTGACAAAAGATCACGAGACCACGCATAGTCTGTGAAGAATAATAAGCGTTTTAGATAAGTCAATAAGTAAACCATACACAACGCTGTGTCTGTCAGCAGGTCAGCATGTGTGCATGGTGAAGCACGTAGGCCAGCGTGAAACGAGTGACAGGATGGAAGGACACACTGATACAAACAAATTATAAGTATAAGTATAAGTATAAGTATTTATGCATTGCATAAAGAGAGACTCACAAGTGCTCAAGAAAAAAAAACCAAAACCCCCCACTGACTTTGAACTCACGTCTTCACTTCACATTTTGACGTGCACGCCTGACATATCAGCTCTTCGGAAAATTGAATGCACGGCAGCTCCTACATAAGCTCTGTCACTCCTCTTCTCTTTGTTACATTCATAGCTCTGAGGCGAGCGGCGCAAACACGTTGCCATTATCTCAGATTAGAGGAGAGACATGGAAGAACAAAAAAAGAGAATCTTTCAAAAAGCTGCAGCTCAAACTAGGACAGCGAGGAGGTACAAATGAAACACTCCTTATTTCAGTGACCCGCACTACACGAAGGCCTGAACACTTAAGCAGGGGGACATCTTTCTGGCCTTACTTGGGATAGATTTTAAGATCGATGACTTGACACTTTCAATAGGCAACCAATTTGTCCGCGGCTGCTAGTTTACAGTTTGGACCCGTAATGAATCCTGCTCTTAGGACACATCAGATAGCGTTCAGCGCCAGTGTTGCAGAACACTGTGAGCGTGTTGTTTCCTCCTGAGAAGCTTTAGATTGTGAACAAAGTCGTAGCCAGTGAAGGCTTCCTGAAGGCTCAAACCTTCATCAGAGAACACAGGCAGCCTCTCAGTGGCGTTTGTGCACGCTCAGCTTTGATATAATGGCAGAGTTGCAGTCTCTGTAGCCTTTATTATATAACTCACTTGCGTTAGACAAACTTAAAGGAGAGCGTCACTGTCTATCATCATTTGTCATTAACGATCAGCCTGAGCACACCGCCGTTAGCTTTGGTGGCAGTCCAGTGGGCATTGTGTATGTTTCACCTGTTTCTGCATGTCAGATCCTCTGCTTTCCTGTCTTGGCTCTTTGGACTTGTTTGCCTGATATGACGTATGTGCATGTGGCCACCTGCAAACCCTTCTTTTTTTTGTTTTTAAATTTGCCTCTCCATCTGTTCTTGAACCCGAAACCGTTCTCTTTGTCTAAGCCTCAACCTTTCTTGCCTCTCTGGCTGAGCCTAAGCACAAGCCTTTCTCTCTGTCTGAGCCTAAACCCATTCATTCACTAAGCCTGAGCCTAAACCCAAACCTGTCTCTCTCTCTCTCTCTCTACCTGAGCCGGAAAGTGTCTCTCTGTTTTAACTTCTGAGCCTGAAACCGCTTTTCTGTCCGAACCCAAGCCTCTAAGTCTGAGCCTAAACCAGTTTTTGTGTATTCATTAATTTCCTTTAATTACATTTCAATCTTGATTTAATTAGCACAGTAGATGACATTTCTATCAATCCCTATATGTGAAATAAACGGTGTAAGATCATGTCTCCCCTAACAGCGGTTGGGTTCAGCCACTTGTACTCCTGTTTCCTGTGTTTTAAGCTCAGTGAAAACCATCAGTGACGTTGTGTTCAGCGTAATCATAAATGATGCATTTGACTAATGCCGACCCAGTAGCATCCCCATGTGCATTCAGACACGTAGACAGCTTAACATACACAGCAAGCAGTCAAGTAGGCAGAGACAGATGAGCAGAGAGACAGGCAGACAGTTATTACTCTTACAGCACTAGTGATCAACAGTAATTATCTTTTCTGACCAGGGGAAGGTTGTCTGTTAATGCCTCCCTCGCCACTGACAGCTCATTAATCTGCAGCAGCTGAGCAGAGAGAGCTGAGCTGCCAAGCGCCAGAGCACAAACCTGTTCCGACAACCTGCATACATACCTGAGAGTTGACAAAAATAAAAATCATTCAGCCCTGTTACCTAAAGAGGCTTGCCTGCATAGGCTCTCGTTCACATGTATAACTTTATCAGTCTCTGATTTACAGCAGAGGATGTGATGGGCTGGAATCAGCCACTGATAGTCTGTTTCCGTCGGCTGCTGGCAAGAGAGGGTATTTTGAGATGTCGTGGGAGTACGAACGGAGCGATGACTACATTACAGCTCAGATCAGCTCAGTTTTACTCAAATGACAAATGTATGGCGAAAGTTGATCCTCTTGTTTTTCCAGATATCAGCAGGCCCAAAGTGCTTTTGGCTCGATGCAAAATATAACAAGTGGAAGTAGGCGGATGTGAAGAGATTTATTACAAAGTGGGACGTCAACAAATATACAAAACATCATATTATTTAGACATGATAACTTGGGAAATATGAAGGAAGATATGTTCATCTCAATTTATTACATATATGCAAATAGACACTTAAACTAGCTCTTCTGCAGACACATTTTAAACTCTTCCCAGAAAGTGAACCAGAACCAGATGCTATTGATGCAATGTGAGTTCATTTTCAGGCGTAACAACTCTCATTGTGTAAAGCAACAATAAAACAATGCCTCTTTGGCTGGGTGGGATGCCATAAACAGGCAGGCATGCCAGCCTGCTTACTGCTTGCTGGAGGAAAGAGCTGGAGAGTTTCCAGTCATTGTTAACCAGCCGTCAGACAGCAACACGCTGCTGACAGATTTACCTGCAAAAGATTTTTCTTTTTAAAGTACGTCAAAACCGAAATATATATATCAACGAAAACAAAGGCCGAGTATGAAATGTGGAAAAAGAAAACACTTCTTAGAAATTAATTCTTAATTAGATAATTCGTTTAGCCTGAACTGAAGCATTTCATCAAACACCAATCAATCTACAATTAACGCTGATGAGCTTCCATGGCACCAGAACTCAGATTTCTTCACTTGTTCATTGTTAACACTAACAAATGTGATGTAAGAATATAGGCCTATAGCATGTAAACGTTCAAAGCGTTAGCCAGGCGAACCGTAAGCATGTTATCACGCAAACTGCAGCATGCTAAATGCTAATGCTAACTCAGGTTGCAGCACCTCAGAATGTGATTTTATACAATACATCCAAGACGAGAAACGGTGTAGGATGAAAGTGCAGAGTTGTCATTTGTTTGCAACTCGCAACTTGCAAAAACCCCACCCTGAAGTCATACTCGCTTTCAGAATGATCTTAGCTTTTAATGCCGCATTCCTGTACGGTCAGACAATCACAAAGAAAAGTGCCGTAATTATCAGCCTGATGCATTCAAAGGAATGGTTTGACATTTTGGGAAATATGCTTATTTGCATTCTCATCAAGAGTTAGATGAGAAGACTGATGCCACTTTTATGTCTGGTTAGCTTGCTTAGCATAGAAACTCTAAAACTGTTGCAACACCCGGCCAAGAAGAGGTTCAGCTCATAACCCGCAATAAAACTGCAAGCTGTTGTTTTCACACTTATTAAACAAATGAGATATAACCTTTAGAGGTGCTGGTGGGCAGACTAGCTGTTTCCAGTCTTTGTGCTAAGCTAAGCTAACAGGCTGCCGGCTCTGTATAAGCAGCATGTTGATTTAAGGACAAGTGTTTTTAATAGTCCAGACTGAGTGATGTTAACTTAATGTTCCATTGTGGAGAAAAGTTTCCCATTAGTGACTAAAACTTAAATGGCAACTTTACTTTATTAGCGCCGAGTTCTGACTTTCACCAGAATGTTTAATTAGTGGTTTGTCATACAAAGATGGATTCTACTTTTGATTGGAGCACAGACCTGCCTGGTAAATACGTAGAAAAGTGTAATGGCGACTGCAGCAACTTGTTTTTTGCCTGACAGCTGCCTGTCTCTGGAGGTAGGCCTTCTGACGGACTCATTTATCACTTAACTGCAGAGGCAAGAAGTGAAATGTGAGCTCCGGCTTTCTGCTTACCCCCGTCTGTCTGGGTTGGTGCCCAAAGTCGCTGGGATTGGCAGGCCCTCTCTGTATAATGATGGTAATTCATTTCTATTAAACAGGTCCGTTATTAATGTTAAACCATTAGAGTGGCGTCTAGGCGATTAACACACACTGCCAGACAGCAGGCCGAGCGAGACAAATTAAAATCCTGTCACCCCGGCAGCCACCGCCGGCACTGTCGCCGCCTTCACACAGCCGGGAGAATACAAAGAGCTTACAGGCTTCATACACTGTACGCAATGTAAAACTGAATATGAAGACGCACGGTGTGGAGCCATATGTTACAGCTTGACGCACAGTGATAAAACATGCAGTGATAGAACACACAAGTTCCCAAAAAAAAAGGTAGGACTGAGGTGGGGGGGGGGGGGGGGGGGGGGGGGGGGGGGGGGGGGGGG
>JAVQJV010022336.1:0-29873 GCA_036024995.1 Gadopsis bispinosus | reverse complement strand
GATGCTTTATGATGTATTTTAAATGCTGCCTTAGTGTGTATGTGTGTATATATATATATATATATATATATATATATATATATATATATATATACTTAGTATAATTCACTCTGTCAATTTCAGTGCTGACCTCTCACATTGGAATGTCTTATTTATTGAATTGAACCTATAATATTTCTGTAATAGATGAATTAATGTATGTATTCATCTGTTTTTAATTTTCACCCTGACATTATGACAGTTATGAGGTGTAACCCAGGGTGTGCAACAGTGTTAGTGCACCAGGTCTGCCCAACTTTAAACTGCGACACGGTGCTGGTGAGACAGTGGTATGATTCCAGTCTGCCAGTAACGTGAGAAGATCAACCAACCTTTTATTATACTCAATACTACACCTCAGTCAGCCTACAATGGGCACGTGAGCATCAGAACTGGACCACAGAGCAAAGGAGGAAGGTGGCCTGGTCTGATGAATCATGTTTCTTTTACATCATGTGGATGGCCGGGTGCGTGTGCATCGCTTACCTGGGGAAGACATGGCACCAGGATGCACTGTGGGAAGAAGGCAAGCCGACGAGGGCGGTGTGATGCTTTGGGTAATGTTCTGCTGGGAAACCTTGAATCCAGCCATCCATGTGGCTGTTACCTTTGACAGGTACCACCTACCTAAACATTGTTGCAGACCAAGTACACCCCTTCATGGAAACGGTATTCCCTAATGGCTGTGGCCTCTCTCAGCAGGATGATGCAGCCTGCCACACTGCACAAATGGTTCAGGAATGATTTGAGGACCATTAGATTTCAATCCAGTCGCGCATCTGTGTGATGAGTTGGACAAACAAGTCCGATCCATGGAGGCCCCACCTCGCAGCTTACAGGACTTAAATGATCTGCTGCTAACGTCTTGGTGCCAGATAGCACAGCACACCTTCAGAGGTTTAGTGGAGTCCATGCCTTGACAGGTCAGAGCTGTTTTGACGGTAAAAGTTGGACCTACACAATATTAGGCAGGTGGTCGGGATGTTGTATCAGTCAGCCATAACATTATGACTGCATCCCTGACAGGCACCCTGACCGGTCTCTCTGTATATAAATAAATTCCTCACTTGCCCCTGTGGGCGGCCTATTGCTTCTTCAAGCTCGGGTTCTCTACCAGAGGCCTTGGAGCTTCAGGGTCCTGTGCAGTATCTTAGCTGTTCCTAGGACTGCACTCTTCTGGATGGAGATCTTGGATGTTGTTCCTGTAATCTGTTGGAGCCACTCTCCCAGTTTAGGGGTCACAGACCCGAGCATTCCTATTACAATGGGGACCAGTGTTGCCTTCACTTTCCTTATTATTCTTTGTTAGTCTAGATGTTGGGTTTTGAAGAATCCATCGGTCCCACATGCTCTTCATATAACCCCTGTCACTGGGGTTACTTGTATAGCTGATACTCAACGGCTTCCCTTTCCTGTAGTTGTGTGCTTTCTCTCCTCTCTCTCCTTCCGTGAGTCTGGATCTGTGGTTGCAGCCAACTGCTGCCTCCATGTTCCTGCTGTTATTGTTATTGCTTTTATTATTAGTATTACTATTATTATATTGCTACTAGTATTATTTGTATTAATGTTCTCATCGATGCCATTACTACTGCTATTGCTTTACATCTCTACGTGGAACTGTACTGTGCTGCTATCCCGACCCGGCCAGTCGAGGCAGATGGCCGCTCACTCAGAGCCTGGTTCTGCTCAAGGTTTCTGCCTGTTAATAGAGAGTTTTTCCTTTGGTCTCTGTAAATAAAGAGTCAGTTTAGACCTGCTCTATTATTATTATAGTTGAATGTGTGTGTAACACACACACACACACACACACACACACACACACACAGTGTAAACAACTGCAGTAACAGCTTCAAATTATATGGTTTGATCTTCTTGGCAGTAAGTGGAAGTTACATGCAGTAATACCAACGGTGACGGATTCAGACGGCAGATTTATTCCCATCTAAATCTACAACTTAACATTTTCGTATCATCTTGGGTATTTTCAGAAAGAACGGATTGTGCGTAAATCAGTGGACACGTCGGTGAATCAGAAGCGGAGGACGATCATCATACCACCTGACACAATCAATTTTCCTCTTGTGAAATACGGTTGTTGCCTATTTGGGGAGCTGAGAAGGGGGGAAATACATCTGCTGCTCGACACCAAAACAATTTCACTTCTTGCGCATGTCCTTTTTGGGCAGTGAAACATTTTCGACCCCAAACTCCATCGCTGACTTCACAAACCCCACCCACTCTCTCCTCTCATCTTTCCTCTCGCACTCGCTCTCCTTCCTCATCTCCTTCCAGAACACTCACATCTGTTCACATTTCTTCCACCGAGAGCTGCCAGTGAAAGAATCACAGCTGATGCAGTGCAGGGTGGGGGAGGAAGTGGGAGGGAGGGCTTCCTGTCCAGCTCTGGCCCTGCTGCTACTCTTGTTTTGCCTCAGCTCCTGCCTGCTTTCACTCCTTTGTTTTTATCTAGCGCACAAAGACCCCTGGACCCTAAACACCTCAGCCAGCTTCCCTCTACCTCTCATCCACATCCATGTATAACTTCCTGCATCCACGTCCTGTTAGTATTAGATCTCTGTGTGCCAATAGCTGGCCTGGCAGGATATATAGGGCAGACGGAATATGGAGGGGCTAGGTGGGGAGCTCAGGGAGGGGTTGTTCTGTATCGGGATCAGAATAACTTCTAGAGTAACACACTTCCTGAATGTTAAGCTCTAATGTGCAGAGGGAGAGTCTCTGTCCTCACATCCTCTCCACCCAGCCACAACACTGTCCACCTGAGACCACCAGACAGGTGGAGCACAGCGGTCAGGATAGAATCCCGAAATTTGGCAATTGAAAAGTTGGCATGTTTGGGAGAACGTATTTACTGAATATTACTACATTATATAATGTATTTTGGGGGCCACCCAAAATACTTTCTTTTTTTGTTTTCTTTTAAACAAATACTGTATAATCCAGCATGTCTCTTTTCATTGGTGTGTGTGTGTTGATGTTGGCTTTCTGTTTCCCTGTGTACATGTTGAGTGTCGGAGACCTTTTGTTGGGGTCACGTCAGAATTACAGAGCACACAATCAAAAGATGAGATGTAACCCTGTAGAAAGTGCGTGTGCGTCTGGCTGTCCTGACCTGTTATGTGTAATGGTGGTGGTCCAGAGCTAACATTCCACCACTCCTCTGTAATATTGCACAACCTTGTGGGTACAGAATGTGCTTCTTTACTCAGCACGTAGTGTTTGTTTTATGTTTTTTTTTTTCTCACTTGCCTTTCCCTTTTTTTCCTTTTTTTCTTGTTTCCCTTTCTTCCTTTCTCTCCTCAGATTCGATATCTACAGGAAGGTGCCAAAAGATCTCACCCAGCCTACATACACAGGAGCTTTCAGTGAGTACTCATGCACAACAGGGCAACATTATGAGCTTTTAATTTTGATTTTCAAGGTTTAGTTGCCCAGATGTCCACATATGTATCTGGAATCCCTAAATGTTGTTTCCATTATGAGTATTTATGATTAAATATGCAAAAATGTATAAATAATTTTAAGTTTGGTGCAAATTTGGTACAATAAAGTTATATTTCCCATTCAGTCACAAACCTAAAATACACTTATTTGGTATCTTGCTGAAAGTTAACTGAAAAGATTAATTCCATGCTCATGTCTGTCCATAAAATATGAAACTACTTTCAGTAAATGGTTAGCTTAGCTTAACACAAAAACTGACATTTTTTTTGTCCCAAGTTAACAAATGTGCACCTTTATAACTCATAAATTAACACCAATATGTAGAAATGACAAATTGTGGTTTTCTTGTCGTTTTTATACTATGGTTTTTGTACACATTAAACAAGTGTAATGTGTTAATTAGTGAGCTTTAGAGGGGCTGGTAGTTGGATTTAGTTTGGACAGAGCTTATCTAGCTGTTTCCAATCTTTGTGCGAACTGGCTATCAGCTCTAGTTTCATATTAAAACCATAACTTGATGTTTTTACACTTCTGCTTCTGTACAGATTAAACAAGCGATATATAATGTGTTTGTTTAGCAGTGAATTTTAGAGGTGCTGGGATGCTGATTTTGTTATTTTTGGACACAACTAGACTAGCGGTTTCCAGTTTTTAAGCTAAGCTAAGCTAATCACCTGCTAGCTCTAGCTTCATATTCATAATACAGACATGAGAGTGGTATCAATCTTCGTATCTTAATCTTGGCAAGAAAGCGAATATGTGTGTACCCAAGATGTTGAACTATTCCTGTAAATGTTTCTGTTAACCGTATTCATAATGAACTTTTCAGGATTTTCACTAGCTGTTTTAGGATTAATGGTAGTAATAGCAACGTTTTGTTTTAATGTCTCAGAAGTGCAAAATGTGTTTTTAAAGTTAAAAGCTAACCAGTAACAAAAACAGACTATTTAGATTATTGGGGAACCTTTTGTTTGTCTTCATTTCAACGGATAGTCGAGTCTTCTATCACATGCTTTGCTGTCTTTAATGTCTGCTCTTAAATGGCAATAAATAATAACTTTGTAATTCTAGCAGGACTTAATAGGTAGTATTTAGCACACCCATGGGAGTTTTATAGGCACTCTTTTCATTAGAAGAACACACAGGTACACCCTGATGGAGTCAGGCAGCACAGGGCAGTACCTGTTTTAGCACATCTAGTATGGTAAGAATGTTAATGCTCTTGTTCGTTCATTGCCACGGGCACCTGAGAAGTCATCAGTGGAAATCTGAATGCTTTTCCTGTCGGGTCATGTGCTTTCCTGTTTGTCATCTAAAAGTCATTGTGTAATCAGGGATTGTATTGATTGTTGACTGCTTGACAGAACACAAAAGCCCTGATGACACATTCTTGGCTCCACAGTCATTTTCTAGTATTGGTAATTCATTGGTCAGCTGCTGACAGCGCAGGGATGAACAAACTGTCAACCCCGAACCAAACTTATGACAGACTGGATAAGCAGTTATGTCATTGAATAGCCAACAGTTTTAATCACCTTCCTAGATGACAGGGAGACAGAAAATGTATTTGATAAATATATATGCACAGTTTACTTTAAACCCACAAGGAAATGGATGGAAGTTCATCCTGTACACAGCGAACACCCTTCCTGTCTCCATCCACTGTCTAGGGGTGAGGGCGTTGGGTTGATTTGGATATATCGCCTGTGGCAGGTCAGCTCACAACTTGTGTGGTTCAGAGGCAACCAGACCCCCCCCCCCCTCGCACAAAAGGCCAAATATTTGACCTCATCTGCTTTTGTTTTTCTGTTTATGTTCACGTTACATTTTTACGGTATTTACTGTGAACAGTACCTCTGTTTTAGCCACAGTGGTTTCCGGAGCCGTTCTAGCTTTGTACGCAAGTGAAGTCTCTGTAAATCATTCAGCTTGTCAACTCTTTTCTTTGCATAGCTGTTACAGTTGAATGCAGTAGCAGCCCATTGCTCTGATCTTTAGTAATCCCCTTCCAGTATTGCACCCTTTGAAGCCCGGGAAGAATTACTGTACAAGTCTGTAGATGAACCTGCATTGATGACCTATGTGTCATAGCGACACTCCCCATTGTTTGTTGATTAAACACTACCTTATGTAAAGGTTTGGCTGTGATACTCTGCCGACCACAAGGTCATGTGACTATGATCCTAGGAGACAGTTGCCACGTAAACACGCCTCACCTGTTGAGTGAGAGCTCTCGCCACACCGGATAGACCACAGTTGCGCAGACACAGATCAGTTCCTTCCATTTTTATCTCAGTAAACACATGACGGCGTTTGATTTGAGCATTTGGCTGATTAGTTTGACACGTGAAATGAAACAGACAGCCTTATCTGCTTTTAAGCTCAGACTTTATTTTGGCTCAGTCTGAACAAAGCTACTTATTATTTAATGTAACTTCCTGATTTGGTTTCTGTCTATCTTTTTGTTAAATCCCTATAGCCTCTTCGTAGGAGCCATTTTTGGTCTGGCTGATTGTCAGTGTTTGAGATAGTCTAAGAAAACCTAAAATGAGCTGTTTGTAGGACTTATGCATGAGCTCACCTCTCTCAAAGCAGATATGCTGTAATGGCTGCCTGTTGTGCTGGTATTTAATGTGTAATTAGTGTAGGAGGGTCTTTAAAAACCTGCGTAATGGCAGGCTTAACACATCAGTAAAACAGCTATTTAGGGATATTTTTTATGGCCTCTGATTTCATTAATGTCAATATCTTAGGTCAGCCATTCCTAAAGGTTGCCCGGCTCATTTGGTTTTCATCATCCCCTGAAATGCTGGTGTAATTTGAGATTAATGTGTAATGTAGTGCCATACCTAAGATCAACAGCGACTGAAGTTTAAACAAGGCATTCATTCAAATGCTCTTCCTCTGTGCCCACAGTTTCCATTCTCTGCTGCGTGTTCATACTCTTCCTGTTCCTGTCTGAGCTGACGGGATTCATAGCCACTGAAATGTAGGTATCACAGCATCAAATCTATAACTTTGTGTCTTCTAATATCCTGTAGCTGAAACACACTGATCACTGAGAGACAGTGCCTTTGTTGCCACACAGGACCTGTGTGACTGAAACATACAAGACAGGGACTTAATCATGAATGTCAATGCCCCCATTATGAGGTACTCTGCTCTGCCCATGCTGTAACCAATGAATAGAATCGTTTTTCTCACAGGAAATTGGCTTTGTGCATGCGTCAGCCTCTTGGCGATGTGTAATAAAGGATGGCTTGGAGAGGATGTGACAGGAAGGAAATTACACTTACAGAGATACGCAAATGCTCTATCCTTAGCAATTTGGCAGTGGATGAATCCTCGACTATTAAAGTGAGACGCAAAGGACGTGATATAGGAGGAGAAAATAGTCTTTTCTTTACTCGAGTTGAAAGTTTGGTTTTGGTTTCAGCTCATCTAACAATTGTTTCTCTTTTCTGTCCATCACAGTGTAAATGAACTGTATGTGGATGATCCTGATAAAGACAGTGGTGGGAAGATAGAAGTGAGTTTAAACATCAGTTTGCCAAACTTGCACTGTGATTGTGAGTATATACATAATATACACATACATACAACTCTCAATTTCTTTGCATTACCCTTCCTGTTTGTATGTTTTCTTTTTCAAATTGTTTATGGCCTCCTTTTCACAGTTTGTTGTTCCCTTTATCAGACAGTATTATACTTACCCTATCATTTAACACGCCTAACTGGCATAATATAACTATTATGCAAGCAGCCTAGATAAAGGAGTAGACTCAAAACTACATAATGGTTGTTTACCTGGCTGTGTTGTGGCATGCTTCTAGATAACACCAGCTCTTGGCCCAGCATCCAGCCCGTGTCGTCTCTGTTTGATCTTGTGCTGCCACACAGCCGCGATCTGAGTTTGGCATAAAGTTTCCTCAGTTGGCTCGTCTGTTGCACTTCGATGTCAGAGAAGTGGGCAAGGCTGGCTGAAGCTTGCCAAGACGGAGGGTAGTCACTGGTTATTTGCTCCTCATGACTCCCGTCAGAAACTATGCCCAATGGCAAACTACACACACACACGCACACACACACACACACACACCACATCTGTACACAGAACACACGGGTCCATTGGATTCAAGAGATATCCAAAAATGTCAACGCTAATAAATGCTTGTGTGAAAAATGAAGTCCAGATTTCTGCGAGAGAGGCTTTGGCATGCAGACGCACAGCTGTTAGCCATGTGTGACGAGCTCACTAATGGCATGCCGTAAACAAAGACCGTCTCCTGCCGTCTTGATGATTGTACGCTTGGTGGCTTTGTTTATTTGCAGAGTTTGAACTTTTTTTTTCTTTTTACAAAAATGCGGGGGTCCTCTTAAATACCAGCTCAAACACGCCGGTCTAACCACACTGCAGCTGCATGCAATGAGCAGAAAGGTCCCTCAGCCGTTCTCCCTGCCAGTTAATATTGAATATCAGTATATTTTCCAGGCCTCCAAACAGGTTGTCATCCATATACAGATTTACTTGGAGGGAGAAATAATTTAATCATGGAAATGCCAGCATTTCAATCTATTTTTACTATTTTATCTGCTCTGCTGCGCCGTTCCAGAGCTAACAGCGTCTCCATCCACTGACCTTTATGGGTTGCCAGGTCTTGATTTGTGACTTCATGGAAAAACAGAACCGTGTGTAATAACCTTATAATAATTCCCCTCCCCACCCTGGATGCACTGTACAGGAACAGACTTCCAGTTGTAAATGTCTTAAAAAGGAGAAACAACCAGCTCAGACACACTCACTTGTGACTTAACTTATATTTGCGCACTGTATTTTGAGATCTGGATCTGGGAGTGGGGGGGGGGTCGAGCTTGTCTTGAATGTCAAAGGTCAGACAGACGGCATGTGGAGGTTTTAGCACAGATCCGGCATACATCCCTCTCTGCAGTGCTGGCCATCACACAGCACAGGCGCGCTCTGAAAATAGGCCACTGCCAGTGTGCCAACACATGGCGGCTTGCAGAAGTGGGGGGAAAGGGGGGGGGGGGGTGCAGTGAAGTCTAGATGGAAAAACACTGACGGAGAGGGTGACGGGCAGGATAGGTGGCCTGTTTGGACTTTGTGTTTACTCAGTGATTTTCAGATTTTCTCTCTTTATTCTTCTCTTCCACTCTACGTCTCTTTCCACAAAATAGAGCTGGCGCTAATGATTGTTCTCATTGTCACTTCTTTTGATTAAACGATTACTTGTTTAGTCTTTAAGGGGTTATTTGAATAACCTTTGTCTGAAATCAAAAGATTTTCATTTTCAGATTGTTTTGAGATTTATTTATAATGTTGTGACTGTTGGACCACTAAACTTAAAGGGATAAAAACAAACAAGTGTTTGGTATACCGCTGAAACAATAAATTGATTATCAATAGGGTTGCAGATTAATTTAATTTGGTGTTTGACCAATTGATTAATTAATTATGAAGAAAACATTCTCTGGTTCCTGCTCCTCAAATGTGAGGATTTTCTACTTTTCTGTGCGTCACATCATTGTAAATCTGTTTGGATGTTTGAAATGTTAATTGGAGCCCTAGTTTGGTTTAGACACCACTAATCGTTTCAGAACTAAAAATAGTAAAAGTTTGGAACCAGCAGAAGAAACTATAACATATTCTTTGTTGTTCGTTATATATAATTAATTACGTCTCTCCCCTTGTTGTTTCAGTGGTGGGTTTGGACATCCAGGATGAGATGGGCCGCCACGAGGTCGGTCACATAGACAACTCGATGAAGGTCCCCCTCAACCAGGGTGGTGGTTGTCGCTTTGAGGGCGAGTTCACCATCAACAAAGTGAGGCCTCATTACATAGTAGAGTGAAGGAGAATAAGAACAAGCCACACACACTGTATGATATGCTTGTTTTATGTGGCTGCTCTCCTTTTTTTTTTTTTGTGTGTGTGCCGAGTAATTGGATATGATGGATCAGATAAGAGGTCTCATACTTTGTGGGACATGAGCTCTTGGGCTATATGTTGTTTATTTGTCTTGGACTTGAGGTGAGCCCCTGCCCAAGACGAATGAGGCCGATCTGCTTCCTCCTCCTCTCTAAATTGAGTTAAGTTAAACGGAAAAGCGATCGGCTTCAGTTACATCTGACTGTATAGTCTGGCCCCCGTGAAGCCCTGTTTGTCCTACCTCCATGTTGTGCGTCAGACTTTCCAGTGCATTTAAAAGCAGCTCTGTCTGCATGTGTGTGTGTCTTCAGGTACCAGGAAACTTCCACGTGTCGACACACAGTGCTACAGCGCAGCCCCAAAGCCCTGACATGACCCACACCATCCACAAGCTGGCCTTTGGAGAAAAGCTCCAGGTCGGGACACGCACCTAAACGCACCCAGGGAAAACAAGTGGACACAGATACGATCTACAGTATCAAGACTAAGCACAGTTCTCTTTTTTTCTCTTTTGTCACGCAGGTGAAAAAAGTACAAGGAGCTTTCAATGCATTAGGAGGGGCCGACAGGCTGTCATCTAATCGTACGTACGCACACTGCACTTGCACTCACATTTACGTATGTAAGGCTGCTTGAATGATGCAATGAAACGAGACGCCTAGTGGACGTCTATTGAATCCAAACTGAGCGGAAACTTGATTCACGCAGCTGACACTGCGTCTCGGATGGAAAGGCTCCAGCCAGTTGCCTCATTAACAAAACTTCTTCCGTTTTTGGACACTGAAGACTTTGTTTCTCTTGCAGCTCTGGCCTCCCATGACTACATACTGAAGATCGTCCCGACAGTGTACGAAGACCTATCGGGCAAACAGAGGTTCTCCTACCAGTACACGGTAGCCAACAAGGTGCCGTATTTTTGCTATCATCCCATTTTATTTCTTTCACTTCTTTCCCGTTCAATCATGTCATGTGTTGTTTTCGCACTTGTCATGGAAGCAGCGTGACCATCACGACATATGGCCAGAGCATCTATCGCCGTGTTAACTTGTGCGCTCACCTGGACGTGAAAGCGCACCCGTAGATGTCAACAAACCATAAACACGCTTCCTAGAACTGTATTGACTGACAGCTGGGTTTTGGAGTTTAGAGTAATAACAGTGCAGGTCAGCTGTGAACCCGAGGAGGATGAGGGCCTGTACAAAATATTTTGAAATCTCATTGCCAAGGCATAAAAAAAAAGTCCAGCTGTGTCCAACAGTGCTTTTTTCCCCGTTTTATGGATACTGAATCAGGATGGATCGTTCCACAAATGCGATTATACAAAGTCACTGATATCCATGTCGTCACATAAAACTCGCAACACATTGTAGCCTCCTCCTGCTTACTTCAACTGTTTTATTCAGCCAAGATTCATTTTTAATGAATCATTTATGACTCTTGAGTGACTTTATCCGAAATCAATTCTGTAATGACTCGTAAACACCATTGCCACCAGAGATAAGAATGAAATTACAGATTGTTCTAAACTGATTTCTAAACGTAATGGGATTAACTCTCCCAGTGTTGATTAAATCAATTTCTCTCACCAGGCGCAGCTCCAAAGCCCATTAAAATTTGAATCGCGCTCTCTTTTTTTTTTTTTTCCATCTCGCACAGGAATATGTTGCTTACAGCCACACGGGCAGGATCATCCCGGCCATCTGGTTCCGATATGACCTCAGTCCAATCACAGTCAAGTACACGGAGAGGAGACAGCCCCTCTACCGCTTCATCACAACAGTGAGTGAATTCTCCTCTGGGCTCTGCCAGAACAAATCATCTCTGGCCAAAACTCTTCAAATAAAGTCAATTAGATTTAGTTCAAGGTCTTTTAATGGTGTTAAATACAGTGTAAATTGTGATTTTTAGGTTTTAGACATAGTCTTATAGTTGGAATAACTGATTTCTTTTGCCATTTAGGGGCAGCGGAAACACAATACTGGCATCATTATTTGGTGAACATGTCTACAACCAGTTGCCTATTTACACATCCAGTAGATACAGAGTATGATTAGCATTCATTTGGAATTTGGTGCCCCAGTCTGTATGTGAGTCCAACATTCACTCTCTTCTAGCTCTGGTTTGGTCTCTACCAACTCCTATGGGAATATATAGCCGCTTTAAAGCTGTTTTTTCTATTAACAATGGAAGAGATTTCGTAAGTGAAACATTGCTTTTAGTGATGAAGCCACGGGGAATCATAATCCGACTCTGCAGCTCCCCTCAGCTCTACCGAGCTTTTTAGCATTGTTCAGCTAATTGTTTTGGTTTTCTGTCCCACAATTTTACCGTTTTGCTTCACTCTCATCAACCTGTTTTCACCTTTTCAGTGAAAAAGCTCTGCTAAACCCATCGTATGCTACCTGCCCAGCAGCAAACGGCAGACAACGTTAGCGACTAGCTGGTGAACGTAGTATAGCATCGAGCAGCTAAAGAGCCAGATTCTTTGCTCAGGAGTTGGTGGAGACCAGCTAAAAGGAGAGTGAATATTGAGCCAGAAACAAGACTCCAAGTAAATGCTAATGCTGCGACGTGATTGCTGGGTGTGTAAAAAGGCAACTGCTAGCTAACATGCTCACCATATCAACTTCCTAATCTAATAATATGTCAGTGTTGTGCTTACAGCTTAATACATGTTTAATGTTAAACAACTTTGTTGAGGTTACTATTGTTTTTCTCTTTTCACCTTTACTTTTATGATTTTCGATTTCTTCTTTATTATTTCTTTAGTCTCATAAGAGGTCTATTAGAGTAAAAATTTAAAGAACTAGTTCAACATTTTGGTGGAATATTTTGGGGAGCTTATTTACGTTCTTTCTGAGAGTTCGATTAGAATGTTCATACCTGTATGGTAACTGTGAAGCTACAGCCAGCAGCCGATCATCTTCGCTTAGCATAGTGACTGGAAACAGCTGGCCTGGCTCTGTCCAAAGGTGTGTCCAAAGTCTGCATACCAGCAACTCTAAAGCTATTTAAAAACTAAAGATTTTGTTTGTTTAATCTGTATAAGAATTTTTCCTTTTACTTCCCGAATTCCTTTTGTCTTTCTCTGCCTCCACTCCCAACCTGACCTTCTCGGATGAGGAATCTTGGCACCGTCTGTAGAGCCTCATCAGGCAGTTTCCTGCTGACTGATAATGCGGTCAGGATTAAATTGGCTGCCTGGCTGATGAGCTACGCCGTTATTTGTCTTTTTGTGTTGTTTAGGTTTATCATGACTTAAGGCATGGGTAGGATGTGACTGTGCTTATAGTGTGATTATGACTCATGGTTTAAGATTGTGAGTCAGGCCGCAGCAGGGCTCTTTGCTGGATTCCAGCACATTCTGAGGTGTCCGTGTAATGCATTGTTAGGATGAAATGTGATTTAAGGCGGCCGATGGTGAGCCATTTATAACCAGAGAAGGAAATATCAAAGCCTTTAAATAGTGAAACTGACAGTGTGACTTGCTCTCTGTAGATCTGTGCCATTGTTGGCGGGACGTTCACAGTGGCAGGAATCATCGACTCCTGTATATTCACCGCTTCAGAGGCCTGGAAGAAGATCCAGATAGGAAAAATGTCATGAGGACTGCTCCCCACCCCTCCTCACATCTTATTTATAAGTGCAAAGTTGCTAGCCTGTTAGCTTAATCCAATCCTGCTCGAACCAACTTCCTTTTGGAGATTGTGTCACGGCGACCAATGAAGTGGCTCCGGCACTCGATCTAACTAGCAGGCTACACGGCTGCGTCTCAGTTACTTAAGGTCCTCTCAGGCTCATCTGCTCTGGTGACGTGTGGACGCTGACTATCGCATGTCCGCTTCCTCCGTCTTCAGTGTCAGACGAGGAGAGGAGGGGAGATGGAAGCTCTTTGTTACTGTGGGGATGAAGTTTAAAGTACTATGTGTCAGGGTTTAACAATCAGTATGGGTATTTGAAGGCTGCACCTGATTTTCTTTTTAGAATGAAGTAAAAAAAAAAAAAAAACTGAAACAAGAATTGCAGATATTCAAATGTTTTATATTTGGTGCTAGCACCATGTGACATAAATTGCCACACGTATTCAACATTTACAGACAAAAAGACGTAACTTTAAATGAATTCAACCCTTCAACCAGTATGTCGGTCTAACCGTACTGTTTCATACTGCCAAAGGGAGCGATCAGTTAGAGGAAGTATTCTGGTTTATAAGCCTGTGCTGTGTGACACTGGACACAACTCTAAAGAATTTCAGAAAATTCACAATGTCCATAAAACTACATTTTGGTATCGTGTGACATTATTTTTTCAGCCCATCCATTTTATCTGCAGTATTCAAACTGTGCCTTTGGGTGTATTGTTCCACCATACAGGATTATTAGTTGTCTCTTTCTGTTTCAGAGGCTGCCACTAAAACCAGTATTGTCACAGGTTCTTTCATGCATGTTACGACTTAGCTGTATATTCACTTTTTCTAAAAAAAAAAAAAAAAATTTCAATACAGTGATCATTGTTTACCTTTTTAGTCTATTTATACCAAATATTTTACCAATGCGGCTATAGGTCCTATTTTTTCCATTCCATTTTAATTATTGCAAAGAATATAGTAAATGTCTTCTTTTTCTTAAGAGAACTTGATTTAGTTAGATTTTATTTCTTTGTTTTACAACTTTACATGAATTTGTTTACTTATTGTGTTACTATGAAGTTGTAAATTGTAAAGACGATTTGGTTTTGTAATGAGAGAACTTGTAGGCCAAGATGTTTTTTCCTGTTTGGTAATTTTTCTCCCTTTTATACTGTTGTATAAAAGACCTCTCTGATCAAGGACGGTGATAATCACAAGCCCTCACAACAGGTCTTTTTACATTTCCTGTTCTGTCTCAAATTACTCTGTAATGCTGTGTGTTCCTCAAGTAAAGGTACGATAGAATCATTGTTGTACACTCCATGTCTTTCTGTCTATGCTAACTTTTAATTCCAAATTATTTATCTATTCTGACGGTTTTATTTTAGGATAGCTTTAGTTTACAGGTCTCAAAGGGAGTACTCGCCTACTAAATTGAGATTTTACAAGAAAGGAGTTTTATAATTTAGGCCTAAAAGGTGCAAGAAAACATTTTTTGGAGTTCAGGTTGTGTACACAGCTCTGGAAAAAATTAAGAGTTTGAGTAAAATGAACTTTGGAAGATTTGGAGTGGTCTCTTAATTCTTCCCAGAGCTGTATATAGAAGTGAGCTACTGGTTTAAAAGACAATTATTTCAGTTTAAAAGGAGTCAGCCTAAACCCCTTTCAACTGAGAATGACAGTTTATCTGAATTTATTCAGGTACCCTTATCAACAATTATTAATAGGGACTGAAAATGGAACCTTTGCACCGCCACTGGCAGCCAGAGTCAAGACCCTGCAGGTTGTCGTTTGTGATGTGAGCATGTAAGAGGGTGTTAAGCTGTCACAGCTGTCCTCATGCTTACGTCCAGCTCTGATAAGAGGTGCTTAGTGTGACTCACTCCTTTTATTCGCCCTACATCCCTCTTGTTTACCTCCGTCACTTACTCCTTGTTCACGGTGTCGCATATCCAAACGTGTCCACCTCCACTAACATTACACAGATCCACAAGTATCTGCTCATTTCGTTCATTGGTCCATTCCGTGGATCATCACAGGGCTCGTGGTTCTAGCTTGTTGTGGACCTGTAATTTAACAGCATGACAAATGTAAATTTGCACTTAAAAGATGTACTTGACTTGAATGACGACGGCTCCAACTTCATATTACTTATAGAGCAGTGAGAGAGAAGATAAATGTCTTTATTTCTTCCCATATGAGTCATAATTTGTACAAATGAAGGAATACTCTGATAAAAAGATAAAAAATATGAATGTGTGATTAGACAATTCTTAGGGTTTGTTTTTGTCATAATGCTGCCACCCAGTGGCTTATTACGGGAACTTCAGGCACATATGGCTCAGTCTGTTTGTTGAGGCAGAGGTCAGAGAGGAAACAGGAGGGGTTTTGAGAGGAGAAGAAGTCGGCTGGTCACAAGGATCTAAAACCTTATCTTGATTAATAAATGAGTAGTTACATGTCAATACTGGGATGTTACTAAAGTCTACACACCTCCCTCGACTCAAGCTGTCCACTTTTTTTTTTAACCCTCTACATTCTGTCGGGCTGCATGTTTGGTAAGATTACACATTGGAGGAGGCCGGGCAGGGGGCATCGGGCGAGGAGAAGAAGTCGCAGAAGCCCTCCTCGGACAGGTGTCCGTACTCGTTGTTGTAGAAGGTCTGTCCTGAAAGCTGACTGAAGATGTTGGGACGGTGCCTGGAGCTGTCGGCGCCACTGCTTCGCCCCAGGGAACCATGGCAGGCGGTCAGAGGCTCTGTGCTGCTGCTGCTGTCTATACGACTGGGGAGAGAAGAAGAACAACAGCTCAGCATTATTGTCAAGTACAGACAACTAAGGCAGATTAGCAATAGTTGATGTACAGTATAGTGTGCATTAAGCATGTGCTACATTTCTCAATTTTCTCAACAGACATTTATGGAAAATCAAACTACTTCATGTTCATCTGGACACGTATTCAACTGCTAAAAGTGAAATATTGGACTTAAAGAATAAATGTGATATTCTATGGTTTTCTTACTGTTAACAAATCCATGAAAAGACCAAAAACCAACAATTAATTGATTCAACTACCTGGTGTCTGTGTAGCCTGATATAGACAAAGAGCTCCATTGTTGTGAGAAATGCTATAAGAACACATCAGTGAACCACCATTGCACGGCTGACACGTCTCATCACACTGAACACTGGGGGCACTGCAGTTTATTTTGAGCCCATCCCACATACACCGCCCTGCTGCTGTAAATACTCACTAGAGCACCAAATCCACAACTGAAAATAGCCCATGACATATACACCACCTCCTGTTTGCGTAACCTTGCTAAAAACTACAGTGACCAGCTGTTCTAGGAAACATGCATTCTCTTTCTCCATACATCTTTTTGTCTAGTCTGCATGAGGTTGTAGATTTTCCTTATTCTACGATTGGCTGACGGACGTTCGCGTTTCAGGTTTTGTTACCATTTCAGCCAATTGTTCTGTGCGTCCCTGTTTATATGGTTGTTGGTTACTTATTTCCCTACTTCCCCACATTTATTGCTACTGGAGATGGTAAGTATTTTACATAATTAAAATGAGCTTTTAAAAAAAATATCATACAGGCTTTTTACATATGGCTGAGTGAAATGTAAGTATTTTTTAAAAGAACATCAATGGGTCAGAGGTATTTTGCTTGTGCTCTGAGCATACGTGATAACTCATGTGATCGCCTGGGAGCTGCTCTTAAAGGTTCCTCCTACACTTTGCTGTATGTAGGAGTGATGTGCTCGACGCTGTAGTTTCACTACACATAAGGCTGTGAGTGACTATTCTACACGCTTCCAAGCAGGAGAGAATGACTGTTTCCTCATAATAATAATACTAATACAACTGAAAGGCCTCACTAACCTGACAGTCATTGTGTTGTTTCACAGAGAGTAATAAGCAGTCCAAAGGCCAAACACTGAAACTAAATAAGTAGCTGCACATCTCCTGTGTGTCACTTTCTGTTCCAGACAGTAATATGGATCATTGCGTTTGTGTGATTGACCTTTTTGACACGGCACCCCTGTGCTTGTGTTCAATTCTCTCAAATTCTTCAGAGGCCAGGACCATCCCGCTGTCCGTCTGGTTGTCCTGGTAAGAGACACAGATGGACATCATGTGAATTAAATGCCTTCGGTTGACCTCGCTGCCATGTGTGTCTCTGGCAGCGGCAGCTATTTTTGGTAATCATCCGAGGACTAAATTCCCAAAGTCGCAAAATGTCACCAGTCGGTTCACATTTTCAACAAGTGGCGGGAAGATAAAGAGCTTACTTGAGGAGACTTCTGTGGGTGCATCTCCAGGGGCAGCTCTTCAAACGTCTTCACTCTGGGCTGGCACATTTTGGAGGGTCCCACAAACACACAGCCGGTAAAGGGCACGCAGTTATAATACCTGGTCACGGAGCATAGAAAAGATGATCAGATTAATCCATGATGGAGCCTCCTGGTGACGCACAAATGCCAGGAGGCTGATAAGAAAATCCAGGGCAGGTGGGAATATGAGTAAAAATGTTTTCCAGTCAGTGGAAAGAAATAGCTGTTTACATTTTGATTTTTAAATAATCGTTCTTTTGGACAGAGACGATTGTCGGCGGTGTGACTTTGCAACTTTCAATACTTTGCAACTTTCCTGAGATGAAAGCCTGTCTGTGACTCTCAGCCACAAGCCCATCGGTTCGCCCTAAAGATGAATCTCCTAAAAATAAAGGTCATGAATGTACTGATGTACTGTACACTTTCAGTTTGAGGATATTTTTTCCTTTTTTGCCTATTTTCAAACTGCTGGGCACTAGTTTTAAGCAAACTCAACTCCAAAAGGACTAAGCAGTGCATTTGTTGGGGACTATTTTCAGCCGTGGATTTGGTGCACTAGTGAGTATTTACGTGTGTGAGATCGGCTCAAAATAAACTACAGTGTGTGTGCTCGTGGTAATTAAGGATCATGTCACCCAGTAAGCTGAGTGATGCTGATGTGTTTTGATGCTAGCGAGCTCTTGTGGTCCCTTCATGAGATTGCTGACAATAAGAAGACTGTAACCAGATTAAATGCTTTAAAGATTCAACGTTTTTCCTGATGTGACAGGTTTCCAAGTTCATCTCATCTCATTGGATCTTGAAGGACGATGTACATTAGTACCTTGTGGGCAGAGTGTTGCAGGCAAGTCGCAGCTCCTCCTCAGATGGAGGCCGGGACGAGGCCTGCGAGAAACCATCATCTTCTGAGCTCTGCGAGTGGTTCAGAGGGACGTAGTCCTTCCCGTCCTGGCAAGAATATGTTGAAGATTAAATCAAGCCCTGAAAGCTCTTTACAAACTAAAAACGTCGCTTGCTCGAATTAATGTCTCTCTCTAAGGGAACTTACAGGCAGGCTGTTGTCCTGCAGCAGGTCTGCCAGGATCTTAACCAGGGCAGGGAAAGTCGGCCTCTCTTTGGGCTCACCATGCCAGCAGGCCAGCATGATGCCATATCTACCAGCAGAGGGTAGCACCGTCAAAACAACAAAAAACAAGACACTGTTGTCTTCCACTGCTGGGCTTCAATCACAAATATCCTCTCTTAAATTTATATTTATGAACAAGTTAGCGTTTGCTCTGGGATTGGCTCAGTCAAACAACAGCATTCAGGGCTATAAATCTCATTTGACAGCCAAAGATCTTTTTTTTTTAAGGGGTAGATAAGTAAGAAAAACAACGAATGAAAGCCTACACTTACATTTCAGGGGAGGCCGTCTCTGGTGCTCTCATCCTGACGCCGTCTTTTAATCGTTTGCAAAAGTCTTCATCAATCTGTACGCCCGGGTACGGAGACGCACCTGAAAGAATGATGATGAGGTTTTAAATGACAATGTCAGATTCAGTTATTGTGTTTTAGGATAACAGTGGTGACGATTTCCTCCACTTCAACAAGAATAAATGCCCAATTGCTTTTGGCAGGAAGACAGACTGATAAGACACTTTTAAAGGAGGTTGTATTCAAAGTCTGTTCCTTCGATTTCTACGAGCGGCCCGAGGTCATCCGGTCGGCAGAATCAGTGACCTCTTTTAAATCTTTTCTTAACACATACGGAGAGCTTTTCTTGATTTTTCTTGACCTTTACTGCCTTTTGGCTGGTCTTATTTGCTTTTCTTTGTTTCATTTGTGTCATTGTTATTAAGCTATTGGAAATATTTATGGTCTGCTTGTTATGAAGTTGTTGCCTTGTGTTTTGCACTTTGTAGCGTGGTTTTCGCTCCACAAATAAAAGAAAGATTACACAATTATAGATATTGTGGCTTTACCCAGTGAAAAGATTTCCCAGAGGAGAACGCCAAAAGACCACACGTCACTCTGGCTGGTGTACACTTTGTCAAAGATGCTCTCCGGAGCCATCCACTTCAGAGGCAGACGAGCCTGAGAGAACAGTCAAACACCAGACTAACATTACAAGTGGGTCACATGAACAGAAACGACTGCCTTTAAATTTAATCATCATGTGGGTGATTAAAACTAATTAAAATAAAGGGAGTTTAATGCAGTAAATCTCTGAAGCGTCGCGAGGGTGAGGATGCCGTACATTGCCTTTCCTGACATAGTCGGGGTCTTTGTATATGTCTCTGGCCAGGCCAAAGTCACAGATCTTCACAATGTTGTCCTCTGACAGGAGAATGTTCCGAGCTGCCAGGTCTCTGTGGATACACTGCGGATACACACACGACCACACATACATCATAACCCTGCAGACAGGTGTGTGTGCGCGCTCATGTGTGTGTGTGCAGGTGTGTGTTTGTGGGAATGCTTGCACACTTTGTTTCCACCTTGTTTTCTCTGATGACTAAATTAGAGATAGGACCTGGGCTAAGTGAAAACCAAGTTGGCTACTTTAATAATCTGTTGCTTTAAAATCTGTGTGTGCGTGTGTGTGTGCGTGTGTGTAACTGGGACTGGACTATGTCTCAGCCAGGCTGAGCTCTGTGGAATCGCTGCAGGAGATCCAACATCATTCATAAAGTTGTCAAGTAAACGTGCCTACAGGGCACGTTGGGGTTCGGGTGAGTCATTTAGAACCAGACAGTCTGCTTAGTGTCCGGTCACATCGTTGATATTCATTGCCAGTTATAGCTGCTTTTATTGTCACCATTTTAAATTTCATTATTCATCCGACTACCAGTGGCTTCATAGGAGAGACACTCCGGCTGTGGGTAAGTGTTTTGGGACAATACAACAATAAATTAACTTTTACGAGCATAATTTGAAGGCGGCTGAGTGAAAAGAATCAAATCAGGTCAGCAACAAATTCGAAACAATCCAATAACAGTTGATGATCTCAGCTGTCTGTGAGAACTATTCCTCACAAAAACAAGTACTCTTCAAAAATTCACATTTGTTTTACAGTTCATTGAGTGTACATTAAATAATCACCAAATTAAATGATTGCCATCAACAGATAACCTAAAGAGTATGGTTTGTAATTGAATTAAATTAAACAACATGTTTTACATGGCACAGTTTCTGGTTCACGTGGTACATTAACCACGTGTGACCGACCTCTGGTAACAATTCATCACAGCTCATTCACTTTGTGTCTTTGTGATGATGATAATTAACCTTTCTGGAGGTCAGGAACTCCATCCCACGAGCCACCTGGAAACTGTAGCAAATCAGATCTTCTATCGTCAGCGGCGTTTTCCACAAGTCTTCCACTGCAGAGAGAAGACGAGGGGACGGGGCAGTCATGGAAAGCAAAAGAAGGAGAAATGAAACCACAATTGTGACGAGACCATGAACTCTTGTGAATTAAAAACCAGACTCACTTTTCTCCACAGCAGGACTCTGATCGGGCACGCTGGATGATGGACTCTGAGGACAGCTGAGCGAGGAGGAGGATGGAGAAGGCGCGTGGCGAGCTCTTTGGTCCATTTGACCCGCCTCGATCATCCGTCTCACCTGGCTCTGAGTTTTAGGAGATCGATCCTAAAACACGGGGAAACAGTTCAATGCGTCCCCTCCAAGATCAATATTTTTCTTTTTAAGTTACGGAATACACGTGTCAAAGGTTTTAATTTGTGCGAAGAAAACACTGTTCAATAAAGGAAACAAAGCAAACAGAAATATCGGCTACACTAAAGCAAAGATAGTCTTATTCAGAGTGATATTATTGCAGCAGAACAAACAAAGGATAGGAACTGCTTCAGTGTGTGTAGTGTTTTGGATACCCTGTACGGGAGGAAGAACTCTCTCTTGGCTCGCAGGAAGTTGGACAGATTCCCGTACTTGCAGTATTCCACTATCACCATCAGTGGACCTGGCGTAACAGACAGTTTAATGTCAGCTGTCATCTATGTTGTTTCTAACGACAGCACTGTATGAAAAAGTCTACGGATGTTTCAGCACACTTTACATAGTTTTTCTCTCGTTTGCCTCTGGCTTAGGAGCTCATAGTGAGAGCTGGCTTTCTTCAAGCATTTCCTGCCTGAGGTTAGCTGCAAGGCTAAATCTGCTGCTTTTGTTTCATCAATTAATAAAATGACAAGTGAGCGAACAAAAGAAGAATCCAAATCAAATCAATATTTGGTGTGACTACCCTTTGCCTTCAAACCACCATCACTTCTTATAGATACACTTGCACAGAAATGGACAACGTTGAGGATCGTAGATGCAGCGCTCGGCCAAGGAAACTTAGTGCAGCAGATGAAAAACACATCAAGTTTATTTCCCTTTGAAATCGGAAGATGTCCATCAGTGCCATCAGCTCAGAACTGGCAGGAACTAGTGGACCCAGGTTCACCCATCTACTGTCCGGAGAAGTCTGGCCAGAAGTGGTCTTCATGGAAGAGCTGCAGCCAAAAAGCCAAATCTCCGACATGGAAACAAGGCCAAGCGACTCAACTATGCATGAAAACATAGGAGCTGGGGGGCAGAAAAATGGCAGCAGGTGCTCTGGACTGATGAGTCAAAATTTGAAATATTTGGCTGTAACAGAAGGCAGTTTGTTCACAGAAAGGCTGGAGAGCAGTACAATAATGAGTGTCTGCAGGCAACAGCGAAGCATGGTGGAGGTTTGGGGCTGCATTTCTGCAAATGGAGTTGGAGATTTGGGCAGGATTAATGGTGTCCTCAATGCTGAGAAATACAGGAAGATACAGCCAATGTCATTAAGAACTATCTTCAGCGTAAAGAAGAACAAGAAGTCCTGGAAGTGATGGTATGGCCCCCACAGAGCCCTGATCTCAGCATCATCGGGTCTGTCTGGGATTACATGAAGAGACAGAACCCTACATCCACAGAAGATCTGTGGTTAGTTCTCCAAGATGTTTGCAACAACCTACCAGCCGAGATCCTTCAAGTGTGCAAGTGTATCTAGAAGAATTGATGCTGTTCTGAAGGCAAAGGGTGGTCACACCAAATATTGATTAGATTTAAATTTCTCTTCTGTTCATTCACTGCATTTTGTTAATTGATGAAACTAAACTTTTAACACTTTTGAAAACATTCTTAGTTTACAGCATTTTTTCACACCTGCCTAAAACTTTTACACAGTACTGTACGTCCCTCATAAATGTGCCCAACAGGTGAAACTGATGTATGGACACATAATTAGGGTTGTCAGAGAAAAAGAGAGGCAGCTGTTTGAGCTGTTCTCGGTTTGTTCTTAAAAGTGTTAGCGTGGAAGCTGCCAGGGGTAGACAGAATAATGTAAACACCTCAGAGAAAAGGAATTGCACTCAACAGAACAAGCAGCAGAGCTGAAAAGAGGTCATTTGCACCCAAACTGCAGGTGTATGTTTCTAAAATAAAGATTATACCTAAATTTCAACTGAATTTGCCAGAGGAAACGGTCTCCAAAATCCTGACAACATCTTTCAAAACGGAAAAAAATGCCAAAGAAGAACAATTATCACATAAACAATACAGTCATTTTGTTATGAGGTGTTTACATTATGTAGTTCACACCCAGTACACTGGTATCCTGCACTACATTATATATATCACAGCTGTGTTAACCTCTACCAACCCGAATTATGATATGAACATGTGACATTTTTTAAACACACAAACATTGGAAAAAAAAAAATTGGAATACATGTAAATCTCTACTCACCATTTGGTTTGGTGCAGGCCCCTAACAGGTTCACTACATTCAGATGGTTACCAATGTGAATCAGTATCTTTAACTCTGACATCAAGGCCTTATGCTCACTGGCTGTGGCTCCATCTGAAATACAACATTACGCTTAAAACGCGTCCTTTTGTTTATTTCTGCAAGCACACATCTGCCAAGTCATATGTTACAGATACAGATTTGGGCATCATTTGGGCACATTAGAAAGACAAAGCTCACCCTTCAGCATCTTCACAGCCACTGTGTCCAAACTGTTGCTCTTGCTGATTCCATACATTGACGCCTCGATTACTTTTCCAAAGGCGCCGTGGCCTAAAACCTTCCCTATGTCATGAAACAGAACAGAAAAATGACAGAATATTCACGCTCATTGATCTATGCAAGCTTGGTTTTAGTCTCACTGGAGAACACAAACGGGTGTGTTTTGGGAACGGTCGTGAAACATATCCACATAGACAAACGGAGAGGAATTAGAATCTCAGTTGCAACATTTGGAAAACAACATGTTCCCACAAGCTACTGTCGTGGAACAGATGCTTTTCCTCAGGGCGTTTTTATAAAGCTGTGCTGGGAATGAGCACATATTTAACATTGGCACTTTACTTGGCAGCATTTAGCCCGGCTGGCCGCGATCCAAAGTCATGCCATTAAGGATTCTGGAAATGGAAAACTAATTCAGTTTCATCCATCTAGTCGCTCTGGAAATTTCCTTGCAATTTTCCTCCGCCCCCACCCTTCCCGGTTGCTCACCCAGTCGGAGTCGGTCCCTGGAGATTTCCCACTGCGAGGAGTCGTAGGGCAGGTATTCACACTGCTCGTCCAGGGGCACCTCCCCCGGGTCCATAATGATTGACAGATAGCCTGTCTTTATGTCGGCCGGGTTAACCTGGAGTTCAGAGAGAGAAAGAGCTGATGTAAGGTGAATGAGGTGCTGGGAACAGCACAAAAAACACAAACAACGTGAGCACAGAAGGAGGAAAAGGTGACACGGAAGAATGCAGCTACAATGCTGTGTTGCAAATAAGTGGCCACTGTGTGTGTACTGAACATGCAACTCCTTTTCTCTTCAGTTATATAGATTGTCTTCGAAGATGTGGAGACACTTTTACCAAAATTAAAATGAGTAAACCTGTTTTATCACATTAAATGAAAAGTTCTGATAAGTTTGTTACAAGATATTCATCCATTAACGGTTGCAAAGCATAATACAGTAACCCTTTCACTAGTGGACGACATTCAGGGCCCAAAAATAAACAACACCGTCATACAAAAGCTCCCCTCATGTAGATTACGTTTACTTCCGTTTTCGTTTGCTCGGACCACCTACCAAACCTGTTTCATAGCTTGTTGCCTGAGGCACACACTTTGATAAGCTTATAATGATGATACTGTAAAGACCTTCATCTTTCTAATGAAATCTTCATGCACAACGGGATCCAGGTTTATACAGTGAGATTATTTACAAAGCAGTGACTTATTTAAAGCAAATTTCCTCTTGATAATCTACAATCTGTCATCTCAGCAGGATTATTACAAGGAGTTCTCAGTTGATGAAAGTGCACTTGTATACCTCATATGACTAATGTAACCTGTTAGATTCAGCAATTAAAAACATACAATCAACCCCATATGCCCTTAAATGCATATTTGGGTTTCTGTATATTAATATTATAGAAATAAATTATACTGCTATAATATACAGTAGCCTGACTGTATATTCAGCTCTATTCATCGTGCATTGTATATTTTGGCCTCTCATAAGGCCTCAGCTCTCAGCTCGTTAAACTGTCTGTTGCTTTTAAAGTGTTAACGGTGATGAGAGGAGCTGCTGTGATGTGATTGGCTACTAGGAGCTACTATCTTTTTTTTGTTTTTCCGAAGGCTGGTGGTTGGGAGGGGAGCACATTTTGAGGTCTCGCGTGGAGCGCACGTCAACAAGGGGGCAAGAGACAAAAAGGTAGAGGAGAGGAAAGGAGCCATCTCTAAATTAATTTGTTAATGACAGCTGCACACACTGTGAATCGCTGCTGAGCAACAGTGTGAATCGCTCTAATATCTGACCAAGTGAGGGAAAATAAAAAGCAGTTCGGCCTCATTACAAAACAAATTGCAGAACAACACTAATTGGGGTCACTCTCAGCAGGTAAATAACAGACTCAAAGATCAAACAGGCTGTGCTCAAATGCCGACAGACTCGCTGTGAGTCAGAGGTTAAAAGTGTCTCTGTCACAGTCTGTCAGTTTCTCTCACAAACACAGACACACGGCGGAAAGTGGCGCCCTCTGACCCGATTCACATTGCAGAAGATGATGATGAGCAAGGCCCAGAAGAAAACAGCGATGACTCCAGTCCCGATGAGGATTACTATCTCCACGTTGGCCTTGTCGCTTGAACCTTGGCACAAAGAATGAAAGAAAGAAAGAAAGAAAGGAAGGAAGAAAGAAATATATTGAAGGAAGAAAGAAAGAGAGACAGAAAGAAGGAAAGAGAGAGAGAGACAGCCAGGGGGGAGGAAGGAAGGAAGGAAGGGAAACAAATAAACAAACAAAACAAAAACAAAGAAAGAAAGTCACATTTAGATGAAAATGTTTTGAAGTATTACAAACCACTCTACCCTCTCACAGGTCTTTAGTTGAGCTTCTCGTTGGTGACATTGCTCTTTACCAACTGCAGAGGGTGCCGTATCACAAACTATCGATGCTTTCTCTCAAGCTCCTTTAGAAATCTTCAGGTTACATCAATGTGCTAAACGACCATTTCATAAATTCAGCCCGAGCAAAGCCGTTCAATTATTCATTCTGAACGCAAAATGCCCCTGCAGTCGATGACTCTGATTGTGTTGTGGAGAGCTGTGCACAACAAAAAGCACAGAAACTACGGCTGCAGCGAAAAGGGTCAGAGGTGACTGACTGAAATCCAGACCTGTACCATTTGTGTGTGTGAAGATCTCAAGGGCAACTGTGATTCGAAAAAAGGTGGTGAGAATGTGTGAGCGGATTCAGGCATCTCTGTGACTGTATATCTGTCTCTGTATGCCTTTGTGAGCGTGTGTTTGTGTGTGGCTGTCTCACCTATGACCCGGACGGCGGCTGAGGAGTGGACACAACCACGCTGGTTGCAGGCGGTGCAGGTGTAAAGGCCGGCGTCCTCCTCTCTGACCCGCTGGATACTCAGCGTGCGGTTTGAATCCTGCAGCTGGATCCCTGCGAGGAGGCACGCCCACACACACAACGCCATGCTTCAGTACTCCTTGACCTCTCACGTAATAAATTCAGCAACATTTCATCTGTGGAATTCTTGGAACACCTCTGGACTTCAGTCTATAGTATTATTTACATGCCCCCCAGCAGCCCCATTGAGTGAACCCAGAGCATCAGGTGTCACTCAGACCCATATTGACCACTACTCCTCCTCCACATCTCCTTCAGACGTTAAGAAGAGATGCTGAGAAAGCTAATGAGCCATGTCTATTTGCCTGTGGGGTGTTATGTGTGTGTGTGTCGGGGGGTGTACACGTGCATTCATGTTACTGGTTCTGTTTAACACAGGCGTGGGTGGACTGATGGGTGATTGTGTATCTGTGTGATTGCCCGTGTTGGCTTTTAATAGCCTGATTGCCATTGATCACGACGGAAAGCGCAATAAAAAAACCCAGCAACATCTGCCGGAAGATGTCGGTGTCAGAGTACACAGCCTATTGTTTCTGCTTTTTTATCCAGATCCTGCTGGAAGCTCAGCTGAACGGAATAACCTCACGGGAGTATACAAGCCCTCAGAGAGTCCGGTGAGTACCTGTTGGTCTGTGAATGTGTGTGCATGCATGTGTGTGGCCGCTGGGTTTGGAGGGTGGGCAGCTGCACTGTTGTACGCGTCGCCTGTGTAGGTGTTTTCACGCACCTGACATTTGGTGGAGAGGCTGGTTGTCTTTGAACCAGGACAGGCGGGGCAGGGGTCTGCCCTCCACGTCGCATTCCATGCGCAGGGACTCGGTCACATTCACTGTCTGGTTGGTGAGGCTGCGCTTGTACCGAGGCGCCTCCAGGGCTGTGGATAGAGGGCGAGGGCAACAGACGAAAGAAGGTATTAGGAGGAGGAAATAGAAATAAAAATCGTGACTTTTCTGCACTGATGTGAAGAATGCAATATCAACGCAAGGACTGTACATGTACATGATATTTACAGAGGGTCTTGTAGGATTGAAAAAAAATCCCATTAAAACGTACATCTATCCTCCAGAGCACTGATGTAAGGTTACAGCACACAACATGAGTGACGTACGCATTTGTTTGTGTGTTTCAGCCCTGCAGCGTCCCAGCTGTGTTTTCTGTCACTACATATTGTTGCTGTGCAAACACCAGGTACTCTCGCCATTATTTGTGGATGTGGGGGTCAAGCTGTGTGGGCACCCTTGTGAGAGAGTGTGTATTTTTAAGCCTCTGGCACCAGTGTGTGTTTTCTGCTGCCAAGGGTTTTCTGTAATTAGCGGTGGTGTCTACTCTCTACTCTGGGAAATGTGGGTATGTCTGTGCCTGGAGCTTTCATCTCTTTTCTCCCTCACCTTTGACAGAGATGTATCTGAACAGGCACTGTTTCTCTCCGTTCCGCCTGCTCTGAGCCTCACATACATAATGACCCTCGTACTTCAGCTGTATGGAGGGGATGGTGAAGTCCAGGATCCAGCTGTTGGAGGGTTCCTGGAAGGAGAGCTGGCCGTCAAGGGGGTCCGCGTAGAGGTGCACGCTCCTGCAGTCCAGCTCCTTGGGCTTCCCTTGTTCGTCCTGCAGGGCCCGTGGGTCCAGGCGGTACCACTGCAGCTGCTCGTAGGTGTAATTGTCAGCGCTGCAGCACAGGGAAACTTTCATCTGCTCCAGGGGATTCTCCGAGGGCTGAACGTGGACACTGAACCCCTCGGGGATGGCTTTAAAGACACAGAGGAGGACAGGCGGTGCAGTCAGGACAAAGGGTTTGTTCATCCAAATTACAACAAGAACATTTTCTCACTTAAATCCAAGATATCTTGCCATGCAGATAGTTTTGGTTTTCTTTACCCAGCTTGGGATCTCTACCTTCCATAAGGTGGAAGAGAGTGGACGCTCACAGTGTTGGAAAATTACATTAAAAAAATTCAGCAACAAAATGACTCCTTGTTACTCTGGATAACACGCAGGACTATTTCTTCTGCTTGGACATATTATGAGCCAGTGTGGCCATGGGCACAGACATGTAAAAGTCTGTTACTGGGTGAAATTATTTTGGTCATAGGGAGAGGCAATGTCTAAATTCCCTCCCAGCATTGCTGTCCCAGCAGATCCACACTGACACTCCTCTCCACAGATATCATACAAAGTGCTATAGCATATGATACAAATATTTTTGAAAACATAATAAAAAAACAACTTTGATTCTATTATCATCAAGCAGGGCTATTCTGCTGTTGAACATATTTAAATTGCTTTACTAATTTGTATTTTTAGTTTACCGTAACCTCTGTGTGCACTGTGCAGCAATACTGGAGGAAAATGAACAAAAACATACAAAAAAAATCAATATCAGATCAGACTCAATATTAAAGTATCAGGATAAAAAATACAGGATCAGGACTTCCCTCACTCTGACCTATGTCTTTTATATAAAGTTTCTGTTTAGGGCCCCCTGACCTGTTGGGCACCTGGGTTTGTGCTCAGGAAGCCCGTTCAGTAAGCCCATTCAATTTTTAATGTACTTTTCCAATGCTGTGACGCCACAAATTGTGTTCAGGTCCACTGTAAAGGGGTGAAGGCAGAAACCTCAGAGATGGACATCTCTTAACCTCGACCAATAAAACCACAGTCATGTGAATGGCTTCATACCAGTTACAGGGGTGAGATCTAACCTGACATACTCACCGGTTACATAGAAGTAGATCAGCCGCTCATCTTTGCCGACTTTGTTTTCAGCAGAACACTTGTACATGACGGAAACACTGGCGTTGCGAATATGAAGCCTGCTCACTGTCTGTGAGGTGAGAAAAGGTGGATGAGAGGCCTGGATTCATCTGGAGGAAACGCGTACGTTTTGGAAGGCAGTGCCGTCTGCTGTCATGTACTTCTTTGTGAGCCGACGCAAACCAGGTTTTGTGCTGACAGGCCAACAAGAAGCAAGCTCACTCAGGTGTGACCGAGAAGCCATCAATGTGATAATTTCCTCATATGGTTGTAAATATACAGGTATGTCTTTGTACACACGTGCCCCCATTGCATGTGGCTGTGTTTATAACCAGTCCTTACAGGAAGTCTGTAGAGGAAGAGTGTTCTAAATATTTCTACTGTGGAAATGGTTCTTGATTGACAAATGTTGTTATGGAGATCAGAATTTGGGACGCTTACATAAAAACATCACAGTTCGTGGATAAGTCCACTTACATAAATGCCCTCTTTTCTGGGTTACATCCTAATCATATGCTGTCATTCTTTTACAGAAGTTTCAATCTTTCATCCAGTCATCCAGTATATTTCATATATATATATATACACTGCTCAAAAAATATAGCATCAAGTCAGTTAAACTTCTGGGATATTGATCTGGTCAGTTAAGTAGCAGAGGGGGTTGTTAATCAGTTTCAGCTGCTTTGGTGTTAATGAAATTAACAACCGGTGCACTAGAGGGGCAACAATGAGATGACCCCCAAAACAGGAA
>JAVQJV010022331.1:0-13553 GCA_036024995.1 Gadopsis bispinosus | reverse complement strand
GTTTGTGTTATATCGAAATACATTTGTGTAACATTTAAGAAAGACTTTCTACTTTTTCCATACTTCCAATATAAAACTAATTAATTATTCACCCGTTCATGGATCGAGTTTGTGACTCCTGTAATAAGAACAAGTGATTTTGTAAATCTAATATTTTGACAAAAAAAAAACATCCTCTCATGTCTCCTGGCTCCTCGTCCAATGACAGCCCTGCACTGATTTATTCTCTCTTATGATTGGCCGCCTGCTGTCTCATTGACAGCGAGCCTTCTTCATCATATCTCCACTTTTCCTCTCCTCCTCCTCCAAATCATTTTTCTTTTCATATTAGGTTTTTTCCCCCTCCCGCTGCTCTGCCACTGGATTTTATTTGACGGGAAATATTCCAGGCGATGTGGTGTGGTTGTAGATCTCGGGCCGTGGCAGACGCTATTGATCGGGCTGATTTGCATACATAAATCTATTGGCTATCTGACACTTGCCAATATTCTGGGCAGCAGGGAGTGGCGGTGCTGAGTCGGCCGGGTCACATTATCATTGGTGATGGAGCTTTGATGAAGTGTGACAGCGCTGCACAGCTGCTGCTGGCTGACTGGCTGAAACGCTGCACTGTAAAACAACGATGACGTTTAACAGCAGCATGTGGCTTTTTAAGGATATATTTATATATATTTTTTTTCACATGTATTTTGAACAATATCGACAAAAAAGGTATGCTTTAATGACGATGAACTAATAGAGTATGTTAATGAAACCACGTTATTTCATGTATACCTTCATATACAGGGTTTGTACAGAGCCTTGGAAGTTTGGAAAATGCTTGAATTCAGATTTACTCATCATCGACACCATCACTCATGGAAACCAAAACCTTGTAGATATTTGAAATGAACTGATCCCGTCGTGATATTTGTTTGTTGTCTCCTGGATTTTATTGTGACAATTAAAGGCTTCGAGAGTCTGGAAGTGTTTGGTCTAGCTACGATATATTTCATTTAAATTGTTAATGACAATTTAAGCACCAGGTTTGAATCCAACAGGACATTTGCTGATCCGTTGATTTTGTTTAAAAAAAAAAAAAAATGTCCCTGTAGCGCCACCACAAGTATATCATTTTTGTTTGAGTGAAATATCTTAAAATAATGATCCTCTGACTCTGACTCTAGCGCCATCATCAGGGGGAATTTTAAATCCGTCCAGTGCTTTGTGTTCTACCAGTCCCAGCTGGGATCGTCAGTATTAAAATACACTTTAATGTGAACGTGCTGACACTGTGTTAACATTTATAACACTGACTCTAAGTGCTGCTGCACCGACCGCCGCTGGATCAGGTCCGTTTCACTTCTGACCAAACTCGTCGTCGCAGGTGAACGTAGTCAGGTTTGGAGAAATGTAGAAACCACTAGATGGCAGCACTTGCAGGGTTACTAGCCTGGGTGTGGTTACACTTTACAGACCGACTAAATGGCGGATTCATTTACTGGGTAGCTTTGACACCAGCGGGCTAATCTGTTGAATGAATGAGCAGATAGCTGTCCTTTTCAATAACTTCCTGTCCGGACGAAGAAAATGCAGTTTTTTATTCTGACTTTTAAGTGGCCTCTTTTGAATCTCCGATCAATAAAAGTGAGAATACTTTTCTACGTTTCACAGGCAGAGTCTGACGTGCTGCTGTACCTGGCAGTGAGCCTGGACGGTAACAAAGTCCAACTTTAGGACACATTAGGCCTCTTTCACAAGCAAAAACACAAATACTCCTCCGCCTGCGCTCTGCTGCCAGGTCGCAGAGAGTTTCTGAGCTTTTCGTTTCACAAGCTCTTCCTTCCCGTTAGCAAGATTAGCCACGGTGTTAAAAACAGAACTGTCTTGTGGTCAGATCCCCTTCAGCTCAACTATCAGCCGGTTGAATTATAATGTTTATTCTGATTTGGGACTTCCATCACTTACGGATAAAATCCAGCTGTTGAGAAATTAAGTTAGCTACGACACAACATTTGCCTTCATGAGCTGTTTAGTCTGAAAATCACATCGCAAGAAATGACGGGAGTCTCTTGAGATGTCATCCCGTCAGTCCGGCTGTCTGACTGCAGTCCTTCCTCTGAACGCCCAGTTTCTTTCCTTTTCTTGGGGCTTGTCAGGTTTTTCCCCTCCACCCTCCTGGTTGCTGCAGCTGCTCCGTCGGCCCAGAGCCGTGCAGAGAGGACTGTCTGCTGTGGACTCTGTCTCTGCTGCGACATACAGAGATTTACCTGCAGGGGATCGGCTTCATCAGCACCGTGTGAACTCGCCTGGCGACGACTTGACGTTGATGTGTAAAATATAAAGGGTCCATCCTGCCCGGAGAGCGGGAACGTGAAGGTTTCGGCTCATGGTGGCGATGTCGTGAACTCTGAGTCAAAGTGTCGACAACCAACAAGGAACAGAAGCTCCATCTTTTTAACCTTTGACCTCTTTAAACAGAGCGATGTCTCCCTGATCGCCATTGAGAGACACACACACACACGTGTCTATTAGGAGTTGATGAAGAAATACAACTTACAGGCCGGTAACAAGAAGCAAACACACACACATTTATTCACTCTTGTGCTTCTGCACCTTTCTCTTTTTTTTCTTTTTGTGTGAGTGTGTTTCTGCATCTTTGCGTGTGTGAAGCAGTGCAGCCTCCAGTTTCTTTGTTTCTGTCGGAGGAAAAGGTCAAAGCAGCAGAGAGAATTAATTGAAGAGTGAGAGAGCACAGCTGGCTCTGTCAGCCCAGCCAGGCCAGAGAGTGTGTGTGTGTGTGCGTTTCATTCAGATAACCCTGTAAAACACAAGGTCTCAGGGGAGAGAAAATATCTTTGCATAAAGTTTGTATTTTTCTGTTGCTCCTACAACTAATGATATTTCATAATTTAAGTATTTATTTGTTTAATTAAATATCCAGTCATTACCTGACAGCCACAGAGGATTCCAGATGTCTTTCACACATCACCTGTAAATGTTCTGGTATTTAACCTTCGTAAATTATTTGAATGGTCTCTATTTGAATACATGTATTGTGGAAACTTACAAGACGGATGCTGCTGTGTTTTAGTCTGAAGGTTGATTTGATTATTTATAAAAAGCTGTTTTCGTGATCACGTGAACGTGTTGAATCCCGACGAATCACGGTGAGTGACAGTCGTGGCGAGGAGGAGAGGAAGAGTTGTTTTGTCTCGCTACTTTTTGTTTATCCAAAAAAATTACCCGAAATCCGAACCGTGAGTTTTGTGATCTGCTGCACGACTAGTGTATGTGCTCTGGATTGTATGTATACGTGTGTGTGTGTGCGCGCACTCCCTCATTACCAGGCAGTGTTCCCGGTGTTGTGTTGTCGTGGGAACGCACCGTGACAACCTGCTGCTTTCGTATGCAGGAGAACAGCACTGATGGTGGAGCAGAGTTAATAGCTCTTCTGTGGCGAAGCTCTGATCCTTCAACACACACACACACACACACACACACACACACACACACACACACACACACACACACACACTGTGATACAAACACCGAGTGGCACAATTTAATGAAGTTCTGTTCTTTAAAGCAAGTGGCGGTTTGCAGGGATGGAGGGCAGGCGTGAGAAGCGCTCTGCTCCTTCAGCTCATCTGTTTCTTTGAATAGTTTCCACGAGCCGATCGATGCGCCGGTTTTCTCCTGGCCTTTCAGCGCTGTCACCCGTCATTGAAGGGATGCAAATTCACGTCAGAAACTGGCCTGACACTTTTCCTCGCCGGGTCCCGGGCGCTCGACAAAACGCCGCAGCTCAGCAATAAACGGGGTGAAGGCCTCGTCTCTCAGAAGGCCAGGAGACCTTTTCCATCAAGGTTTTCTCTCTCCGGCCTGACAAGATGAGGATGTGGAAGGACACTTGGTAAAGTTCATCTCTTTCTAGATGGAAAAGTAGCAAAGTCGAGGGGTGGGGGAGGAAAAGGTTCTCTGATAGCAGATAGAAATAATCGTGACGCCACCAAACTAAAACCAGAACAGTATGAAAGTTAACCGACAAAAGGAAACCTTAAATCTCTCAGTTCAAAATGTGCTCTCATCAGCCTCCAGGTGTTTGGACGTTCAGATCGCTCGAGAACGAGAAACGTCTTCGTGGCCAGTTCTGGCTAACAGGACACACTCATATCAGGATGTCGTGGTCATGTATTTATTATGCATTTCTGTCTGTGAACACATGAAACTTCCAAAGCAGCACAGTGACGTCACTTACAGGACAGGATCCAACGCGTTGATGCTTCACTTACAGGTCAGATCAATGCAGATTTATTTTCCCTTTCGCTTAAATAAATGGCCAAAAACTGAGAGTGAGCAAGTTTAATGATAACCAACTCTATAGACCCACTTCCTGTTTGGGTCCTGAAAACATCCATTACGTTATCACTCTATACTTATATTTTCTTTTTCTCTCTCTACACAACCGGTTGAGGCAGATGACGCCCACCCAGAGCCTGGTTCTGGTTCTGGTTCTGGTTCTGCCTGAGGTTTCTGCCTGTTAAAGGCAGTGTTTCCTTGCCACTGTCTCCTAGTGCTGCTCATGGTGGAATTGTTGGGTCTATACATATAGAGTTGGTCTAGACTTGCTCTATATTAACAAGTGCTATAAGATAACTCTGTTATGATATAGCGCTATATAAATAAAACTGAACTGAATTGAAAAGCCTGGCAAAAGCCTGACTGCAAAGGATTTTCAACCAGGTATTAAGAATAACCCTCATATTTATAATTATGTTAGTTTGTACAATTACTTTTGAGGCTCTGAAAATGGAGGGACTTTGTGCAAAAATGGCTGTAATTCCTAAACGGTTAATGTGATATTTTTGTTAAACCCCTTGAATTACAATCACAGCTTGATTGCTTTGTTTCAAATCCATTGTGGTGGTGCACAGAGGCAAAATTACAAATATTGTATCACTGTCCAAGTACTTATGGACCAGAATGTATTATATCACAAAATCACAGCAGCTAAAATTCATGAGCCGTATGGGAAGTCAATGTGTTTTCCACAACACGTTCCTGTGAATGTTTCACCACAAAAGCCTTGTTAAGAAATGAAGGGTAAGGGCTTCTGTCCACTGAAATTAGGTTTTGTACTAAAATATGGCCAATTATACTTATCAAACAGAGGGAATTAGAAATTAAGGTCTGTCTCTAATTAGGGCTGTGTGATATGGCCAAAAATGTTATTAGGAAATTTCTTTTCATATCACTCGATAACGATAATTATCACAATACATGTCTTTTTTTCCTGCAATGTGATTGGCTCTTTTATTCCTGGCTTCTGACTGGCTGTTTTATTCCTAGCTTCTGATTGGCTTTGTTATTCTTGGCTTAAAACTGGCTCTTAAATTCCTATCTTCCGATTGGCTCTTTTATTCCAGTGACATGAGATTGACTCTTTTAATCCTGGTTTCTGATTACCTCTTTTATTCCTGCGACATCATTAGGTCTTGTATTTCTGCGACATGATTGTCTCTTTTAATCCTGGTTTCTGATTGTCTCTTTTAATGATACCTTTCCCGTATTTCTCAGTTGCCTATAGCAGCCTGTGGGCTGATTTCTAAGTAGTTGACTCTGGTTGGATTTTGTGACCTTATGCGCCCTACTCTCTTCAGCTACAGGTCAGAGTTCAGAGCCCCAATAGCCCCAATAAAAACAAAAGTAGCTCCTCACAGTGCCTAATGTTAGCTTAGAAACTGAGTCTGCTAACGAGCGACTGCTATTGTCGGTGTCAATAAAAACAACAACTTTATGAAAACTCCACATAGTACCTAATCCTGCTCTTCTTCTTCTCCTTCTTCATCTTCTTGTTTAATGACAGATGACAACTAGTGTTTAAGGTGCATTTCCAAAGAACATTTGTTATATTTATGTATATTGAGGAAAATTAGATCGCAATATTTATAGTTTGATCGCCCAGTCCTACCTCTAATACAAGCCTGCTTCAAATAAAGGACTGTTACCTTTTGCAGTTCAGGTAAATAAATGCCCCGGTCACTATTTGAGGAAATACGGTATACGTTTATGTGTAAAACAGAAGGCATTCTAAATAACCATTCAAATGGAACTGATGTGTTTTTGACATTGGATGTAGATGACATGCTTGGCACCCTGCTGAGAATACTGCTGCATCTACAGTTCAAAGCCATATTGAGAAATGACAGAAGAGTTGATGATACAGTTACCTATCTTGTTAGGTTCAGATGTTTCATTTGGAAAAGTCAGCTTTTCAAAAACCAACAAGGCTCAGGTCAATATTTTGTTTCAAAACAAAACTCATTTCTTCTCTGGCATGCCTAAACCCGACCCTGGGCCCGGTACCTAAACATAGCTCCAATTCAAAAAGGTCACCAGTCATGAAACAATGACTCCAGTGCATACTAATTCAATGGAAAAGTGCATGTGTGCGCCTCTATATTTGTATGTCAGCTCTGATTTGAACAATTTCCAGGCATGTAGTCCAAATATTCTTGTATTTTCACTACCTTATTATAAATTATGAGCACCAATTTCAGAGTGTTACAAAACATAGCAGTAAATCATCTTTATCTTCAACCCATTAAGCCTGGCTACCATAAGTAATAACTCACTGAGGAGTATGTCTGCTGGACTTGTCCCTCATAAAAGGTGTCACATGGGTTAGCATGCCCATTATGTCCAAGCCATTTCCCTGTCAAAGCCTTTCTGCAAAACATATTTGATCTTAGCAGTAGCTGTCTGCAGCATTATGTATGTTCAGGAGAAGTCAGCAATGCAGGAAAATCCCACCTCTGCACAGTTACTGTGCATAGTACATTGTCAAACACAGATATGCAGGTAGCAGCAACTTTATTATTTTATTATTTTAAGGATTCATAGCTTCACAGTCCAACAACAGCCTTCCACAGTACTGTTGGTCACTGTCAAGCTGTATCTCGGTCAGTAGCTTTTTTATGAAGGCGGGAGTGTTACCCATTTACTGCCTCAGCCATATTATTCTAGGAAGTTCAGGGATTCAAACCAGTGACCTTCTGGTCACAACAGCACTTAATATTTCATTTAAAAAACACAACTCAAGTTGATTCTAAAATCGTTGGAAAAAGCCACAGTTTGTGTTGCATTTCCATTGTGTGCTGCAAAGGTAAAGCTGGTATACTCGTCTACAGAACTCTCAGAGAGTGCAGATGTTTTCAAAGTATACCTTGTATTTTCTGTTTGTCTTTGCTATTAGCAGCAAACTCACCAACTGCCTCAGATAGTCCATAGACACGTTGGCCATAGGCATCTGTCTTGTCCCAGATAAAGGTGTAGGATAGGTTTGGTTGAGCAGGGAACCATTTCTGGAAAAGGCGACCCACCACCGCCACCATCAAGTGAACCTGGAGAAACAACACCAGACACAAAGGTCACTTAACAGTAGTTCAGGTTGTGGTTCTACTGATATTGGACACTATGTACTGATGTGCAATATCATATCACATTGGCTTTGAAGAAATCTAAATGATAATGTATATTACATATCTCACCTTCATCAGGTTGAAAGGTATTGATGACTGTGTCATGGCAACTTTGAGGACCGGTTTATATCCTGCAGCTCTGGAGCTCAGGTAGATCAGGTTTAGATCACTGCCTGGTATTGAAGTTTCTTCCTGTAAAACCTTCAGAGAAATAGATGATACAGAAAACACATCAGCACCTAACACTGTTTCACTGTCCTCACTGGTATCTGAAGCATCTTATTTATACAGAATGAACTGCTAATTGGCACACAGCTCCATCTGGCCGCTAGAAGCATTACCAGTGAGAATGCTCGGAAGAAAGAAAAACAAGCATGAAATCTTTCAGGCTCACGACAGGTGTGCATATTTAATACCATGGTGTCTTTTTGACTCAACACTGTGAAATGTATGTGGTAGAAATGGGTAATGTGGTTATAAATAAAAATTTTAAGCATGATAAAACAGCTATACATAATGATTTGTCTAATTAGAACAATAACTTAGACTCACCAGCTTTCAAGAAAGTCCCCAAATACCCCTTTATTAGTACCTCTGAGACAAAATACAATAAAACGTAGTCAAAATGATCAGGCAGTTGCTACTAGCTTCATTTTATCTTCATTTATTAACCTTTTCAGCACAATATCATTATTACCAATAGAAATGGAAAACTAAAACTACTGTGCAGTCCTGTGATGTCAAGGGAGATATATGATATAAATTAACACCAATAGGTTGCAGTGTGTCATTGGTAGCTAGTCGTGGTTTTCTTCTGCATGGAATTTATTCTTCCTTTGTATGTGTTGACTTTTCCCAGTTGCTCTGGTTTCCTACCACAAGCCCGAAGCCATTCAGATCTGGTGAAATAACAGCCTGTAGTTCTATGAATGTGTTAGCCCTGTGTCACAGGTAAGCTCTTCCTCTCTGGTTGAAGGTTTGCTTATTCTACGGATGGTTTGGCTGCAGTGAAAATACACACATTCAAAGTTCAAATAAGACTCCAAGAAAAAGGATATGGGAAAGAAATATTTAAGAGTAATTAAAAAAAAAGCTCCTCAGGGAATGATACTTTCGGACTGTTCAAGTGTTATATTTTTCAACTGCACTATCGCCTTTTCATTAGCCAGGCATTTACTGTTCATTACAGATCCATTACATCCCCTTTAAGACTGCCCTTTTCATTGCACTCCTCTCTAATGGACTCAGCTCCACCAAAAGCTAAGTAGCGGCTTTCCATTCACATGCTTTGATCTGCACTCAGACACACACACACACACACACACACGACACACGCTTTCCTCCGTGAACTCTTTCCCTTTATCGCAGATAGACAGGCACATACACAGACCTTTGTCAAATAAAAAATAATTACGAAGCGCTGGTTCAGGGTTGTAAAAATATAAAACCCGCATGGAGTTCTATCATCTGTATCATTTCCTCTGTGGACTAGTAACGCAATGTGACAATAAAGAACCACACACACGCACACCTACACACACACACACACACACACCTCTGCTTCTCTTTGTATTCCACTCTTTCAATCTCTCTTGCATGCACACAGCCAATATACCTCTTTCTTCCTCTCTTTCTTTTCCTTCCTCTTACCCATAACACACACACTCACCTACATGCACACACATACCAACACACACACTGCACAAAGATAACACAGTGTAATGTGCATGCAATTACAACATTCCTTCATGATGAGCCTCTGTTGCCTGCCAAGAGAAATGTGTTATTAGGCTTATAAGCAATCAGTGGCAGGACACAGGGTGGGGCTAGGTATGTGTGTGTGTGTGTGTGCGCGTGTGTGTGTGTGTGTGTGTGTATGTGTGTGTGTACATATACCACAAGTTTCCTATAAAAAGAACCAGTCCAGAGCCACAGTTCCTCAGCTGTGGTAAATACAGTGCCAATAAATAGTACATGAACCCCTTGGATTTCCCTGAATTTTTGCATAAATATGGTCTGATATTCACAATAATGAGACAAGCTACATCTGCCTGAAATGTTAACATAAAACAATTGCATGTTTTGGTACATTTACTGATTGCAATTATTTGCTTCAGGTTGGAAAAACACAGTTTTAGTAACTAGTTAAACCTTATTTCACAGCAGTGACCTCAACAAATGTTTTCTGCATGTGTTCATCAATTCTCCACGTTGGCCAGGAGGAATTTTTGGCCATTTGCCTGCAACAAAACAGTTTATCGGAGTTATGGGAGGCTAACAAAGTGTACAGTGTTTCTACAACAAAAGAGCACCATTTTAGCCATAATGTTTTTCTTATGGGACCTTGAACATCTGCCCAAGGATTCTCTAACATTTTTATAAACCTTTTTTTGCCAACATTTCTTGAAGTACACTGAAAGCACACGTGAATCAGCTTGGGAAGAGATGAGTGTCAGCAATCAATATTAATTCACGTGTTTTGTTCAGAAGGAGGCACATCTAGCTACAAACTACAATTTCAACTAACTGATCTGACTTGTGGTAGCTTTTTTAGAGGTAATTTCTTGAGTTGACATACTTTTTCCTATTTGAATGTTTAATATTGAGCTCATTTAATAAATATGCCAATCTTTGTGAGTGTATTTGTCAATTATAGCGACTTTGATCAGAAGATCAGACCACATTTTATGGATGAATTATGCATAAATGTAGGTACGTAATTCCAAAGGGTTCACATTCTTCTTCTTGGCACTGTATGTGTGTGTTTGTCTGTCTCCTTGTCCAGGATCAAACCTTTCAAATATGTTGCCGTTTTGCTAACAACTAAGAAATATTTTCTCTTTTCGATACAGAATGTTTCAAAGAAATGTTCTTTTGACAGGAGCAGCACCCTTTTCTTGTTTCAAGCAAAACGGGAGGCACTTTAATTCCATGATTTGACATAAATGGCATTACTTATTTTTATAATTATGCCAACTGTAGCTTCATTTGAAAAATAAAAATGAAAATCACAGTGTGAGAGTAGGACTCATTCTTATCAGATTTTAGCCTTTACCTATAAAGTCATGTTTATGTTGAATATCAATATACAGTATATGACAATACTTTTATATTGTTAATCATCTTTATATAATCTTTATACAAATGTTCATCCATTTTTCATCTTGATTTTAAAAAAATCGAGATGAAGACTGGAAGTAATGATTGTTTACATTATCTATTAATATGCTGATTATTTTACTAAATAAGTTATTTGTCTATATAATATCAGAAAACTGATTCAAAATAGTTGATTATAGGTGATACATTTTTCTGTAAATCAACTATTAATTTCAGCTCTATAAAAATACAATTAGCAGTGCTAAATTACTGTTAATGTATGTATTTTACACTTTGAAGGACTGTGGCTCATGATCAGCTGCTCAGCTACTTGTGCCTGAATTTTCTACCATTTTAGTTTGCTGTGAACTACATTGATCCGTGTCTTCTTGCTGAAAGGAACACATCAATCTTGGATTTGTGTGGACAAAAAAATCTTAAAATCAGGTCAAACCAATTTGCTCCAGTTTTTTGGTGAAAATCTGTGAAAACTGGAAACGATGAGCTTAGATAAGAGGGATGAAACACAAAAAACCCAGTCAGCATATACTGTATGTGAGAAATGAATAGTTGGCATTTAGATGGTGTCAGAATTGAAGAGTACTGTTTTGTAATTGGCAAATTAATGAACATTCATTTGTGGCGGCCGCAGTGTGTAAGTCACACTGAATCTAAAAATATGTGTATCGTGTCTGTGATTTGACTGGATATGATGGATATTTTTCGATTGAGGCTGATATCTTATATTTCCTGATACCTTCTGACATAAGTTTCAATGCAATTAGATTCAGTTTTATTTATATAGCGCCATATCATAACAAAGTTATCTCAGGGCTCAGATTCATATAGAGCAGGTCTAGACCGACTCTCTATTTACAGAGACCCAACAATTCCCACCATGAGCAGCACTAGGAGACCGTGGCAAGGAAAAACTCAGTTTTAACAGGCACAGAACAGAACCAGAACCAGAACCAGGCTCTGGGTCAACGGTGACGCTATGTTGTCTTTAGATTTCCATGACACAATTATTTATTGACCACACTGACAGAAAGTGGTCTAGTTATTAAAGGCCTCCTCTGTGGTATTTATTACCTGTGTTTCAGGTATGATGGGGCCATCGTCAGGTGAACTTCTGTAAAACGTTGACAAAGGCGAAGCAACAATGACCGGACTGGGTCTGATGAAACCACTCAGGTCACAGCTAGGAATGTCATTCTCCTCCTGAAACAGATACACACATAACCAGTTAGTCTTTTCATTCACTTATGCATCAATTCATTGATTGTGAAACAATGACTTCATTAGTCACTTACTTAGTCAGTGAGTCAGATGGTGTATATGTGAGTCAAAGATGAATGCTTCAAAATGGTGTTTAAAACAAGTGGAACACATTAAACTGTAGTTCCTTTTGGGCAGTCAGTTTATCTGACTGACAGTTATCATGTCCAGGACCCAGTCTAAACAGACAGCAGTGACACCGCTCACCTTCTTCATGACGAGTGTGTCCATCACATAGAATACATTCCATGGCACCCACACAGTTCTATACTGCGTGAGGAACGGTGCACGCTCGAAACTCAGTGTTAGGGATGCCCCACCGTTGGCCAGAAGATCGAACCTGCCGCACATCAATAACAAGCAAAAAATAAATATGTTATGTACGTGCTGGAAAACACTGCAGTCAGCTGAATTAAAGAGTTTGCTTGATTAAAACTGTCCTGACTGAGTTGTGTTAACTCTAAGACCCTTAAAGCATGTGACAGGGGATTTGCCCAATTTTATTTATATAACATAGACAGCCTCTATGCTTAGACCCTCGATTCAGATAAGGAGAAACTCCCTCCAAAAACCTTTAACGGGGAATTGTACAGCGAACTGGCTCTTAAATGCTAAACTGTGGCGTTAATTGGCTCATTCAAATTCTACGAGTGTGTTTGTGCCTCTGCAAATTTACATGCATTTCCCTGTGAGTGTGTACACTGTGAGTGCATGTCATTACATATCCATATGCTGTTGTCGAGTGTGTGTGTGAGTCTTTTGTTCTCCGTGTATGAGTGTATGTGTGCGTACTGGAGTGTGTGTTCTGCAGTGATTGATGCATCCTTGTGAATCCAATGCATTTTAAAAGAGCTTCCACTCCTACACACGTTCACACCTCTTCAGCTGATGTTCTTGAAATTGAAGAAAGAGCCTGGAGTGGATGGGTGAGGGGGGGGGGCAGAGCAGAGTATAGCTGTGATTAAGTGCTTTCCTTTTGTTTTGTTGAACCGGCTTTTCATCAAGTGTTTTATGTGTTTTATGCAATTTGTTAAGTGCTATAAACTTGCTATATATATATGTATTTCTTTTTCTGGGCTAACCTCCTGTACTTTTTAAGTGGAGGTAAAATCTTCTGTTTCTAGACTTCAACCTTTAGAAAATGTCATATTGATGTTTTCTGGAGTGTTGGGCCATGATGAATTTATTTGCGTTTAATTTGGTTTACCCACACAACGAAAAGGTTGATTATACAGGCTCTGGAAAAAATTAAGAGACCACTGCAAAATTAGCAGTTCTCTAGTTTTACTATTTATAGGTTTGTGTTTGAGTAAAATTAAGTTTGGAAAAATTGGAAAATTTGGAGTGGTCTCGTAATTTTTTCCAGAGCAGTATATTCAGATTTTGTCACCTAGGTTCCCATCATGCTTTGGGTGGTAAACAGGGACGTATTATGTTACCATGCAGTCAGTCAGCTAACTATATACCATATTATTGCCTGTATTTTGTACATTTTGGACAATCAGCTATCACTGGATTAATTTTGATACTGAACCAAACATCCACATTTTGTGATTATGAGGCAAGATAAGATTTAATTAGAATTATAGAGAGCGTGGCTGTGGCTGAGGGGGTAGTGCGGTCGTCCATTAACCCCAGGGTTGGTGGTTCGATCCCAGCTCCCGCTGTCCGCATGTCGAAGTGTCCCTGGGCAAGACACTGAACCCCGAGTTG
>JAVQJV010022322.1:0-26006 GCA_036024995.1 Gadopsis bispinosus | reverse complement strand
ACATCAAATGAAATCCTCTAATCGACACAAGTCATTATTTATTTTCAGGTGATTGATGTGACAGAACATTGTTATGAATCTTACTTGCCAGTCTATAGGAATAAATGTATCATACACAGATTACCTGAGAATTTAGTCTGAATTTAATCCTAGGTCGTGATGTGCATCTTGTTAGTAGATGTTCATTAAGTGTTATGCGTTTAATGGAAATTCTGCTTGCTTGAAAAATGACTTTTAACTTTTAAAATAAGGAACTGTAATATTACTTGAACCCAGAAATGCTGGTTTGTTGTGTATATTGTTTTAAAATGGAAATCTTCTGTTCATGTTGACCTAAAAACCAATCAGCATTACAAATGTTTTTTTGTCCTGATCCACAGTTGCTAATATACCATTATTTATGACCAGGTTAATGGATGAGGTTTTTGGGTGGAACAATCACGGCCTCTTGTGGTTGTTTAAGAAACAATGTGTGGCACAGTTTGGCTGTGGATGGCTGTGAAATGCCCATTGAGTCTGAAAATAAAGCTGCTGCCTCACCCACGTGTATTCCCTGTCCCAAATAAGTCTGAGTAAGTGGGTCAGCAATCTTTGAACAAATCTGTCTGGTTTTCCAGGCTGTGTTAAGACGCAGTTGGAGGTTTAAGGATACAGTCACACTGGTACGTAGAGTTGTAGAGGACATCCAGAGAAATACACCATACGGATTAATTTTACAGGGAGCATAAAGGATTGCAGCAGAGATGGACTGACATGAGATTCATGATTCATTCAATTGAAACTGAATAAAAATAAATGCGCATTACATCCTGCTCAGTCAACAATAGAGAAAAAACATTATTTTTATTAAATGTTTTGGTGATTAGATACTCGGCATAGGATAACACATGCAGCCTGGGCACTGTAATGGAATACAGACATACATAACCAATTGACTACTGTGCCTGTATTTACTGCCCACTTTACTACAAAAAAATACATAAGATGTCATTGTAGGCATCACTTCAACACTTCCACACCTTTTCACCATTATTGTAATGACCACAGTCTCGCTCTCACTCACTCACTCTCACATACACGCATTAACACAAATAAATGGGTGTTTTTATTTACTGTTTCTAGGCAAATGGACCACTTTGCCAATTTTCAATCTTTCATCCTCTCCGTTGGTCCCAGTATGACATTCAAATATACATTATGCTGTTACACTTCTCTGTACATTCTGTTATCTTGTAGGAAGAAGGAAGACTTCTGTTTCTCTCCTCCAGATCCTAATTACAGGCTGAAAATAAAAACACCATCATTCCAGTGTCTCTAATAATTCTGTATCTTTTTAAACCATTAAAGCCTAAAGAAATAGCTTGTCATTATGTGAAGTATGTATATTCACTTTCATGCTGAGACTTAGGTGAGATGATTGATACCACTCTCATATCTGTTTGGTAAAGACTGTATGAGACACATTAACAGGACTCCAGGAGGTCACTGCCACCAGCCAAGAAAAAGTCCTGCACAAAATCCCCAGTAAAATCATAATGTGTCATGTTAACACTTTGGTTTGTGCAGATTACACAAAAGAGATATAAAGTGTTAATTAGTCAACTTTAGAGGTGTTGATGCCAAGTTAAGCTAACTGGTGGTAGCTTCATTACTGCAGACATGAGAGTGGTATCGATATTCTTATCCAACGCTTGGCAAGAAACTGAATGAATTCATGTTGCAAAATGTCAGACTAATCCTATTCTCCTCTATCTACCATCTATCAAAGAGTATTGGTTCGGGACATCTCTGACATTTCTGCGTCCATTCCAGAAGTGTTTTCATTTGTGAAGGCAGAAAGTAGTCTTTTAGGTGAACCAACCCTTACAGATACAGATAATGACAAATGTCAGTGAGAGATGTGTGAAATGTACAAAGAAATAGCTTTTAAAGGAACCAAGTAGTGATGTTCTCTACACTTACATTTGACTGTGAATGAGGTATAATATTACATCAAATGAAAACAGTTTATCAGACTCAAGTTTGACGATTGGGCGATCTCTTTACCTAAATGATCGCTTACATTAAAGAGCAGAGCTGACTTCCACTCTTTCACGGTCTCTCTCTTTTTGTTTTAGACATCATGCTCCATGAGAGCAGCCTGTTGGGCAACTGTTGCGTTCTGGTCATTGTCATGTGCCACAGAGGGAAGTGTGTCATATATACGACGGTACAAAAACCGATTGACCAGAGTGATGATGAACATCTCCATGATCATCATCTGCTGACTCAGCACTGCGAGACAAAGAAAAAAAGAGAGTGAGAGAGAAAATCAGGAGCTCAGATGGATTATTTCCCATTTCACTTCACACATCTGCTGCAGCGCATGTAGAAAGATATTCAGGGCTGTTTCTTACTGGATCCACGCGCTTGAGAGGAGAAGGGAGGCGCACAGGCGATGGTTCCATCCAAGGCCAGGATGTTAATGATTGATGTCTGCAGCTGACTCAATACAAGTACTAGCTATGGAGAAAACCAATAAGTGATCAGTTACATGCTGGATTTTGGTATTAAGAAATTAAACAAACTGCATAAAGGTTTTCCCCTCACCGGGTGAAGAAATGCAGGATAAATATAAAATACTTAGGTATCGTCTATGCAACAAAAGCATACATGAAGCATACATATGAGATTGCTTGTGTTGACTCACTTGGTACATGGCATACTTGGGCACAATATTGAGGCTGCGTAGAAAGCTGTTAGTGTTCATGAAGATGATGGCAACAGGCCAAAGGGAGGTGAGCGTGAGAACGCCAATGAATGGGTTAATCCAAATGGCCGTACCAGTGATCTCCAGCTGGAAAAAGGCAAAGAAATATTTACATTTCATACTCATTTCATTTTCAGTACAATCACACATGTAGGGAAGCATTTCAAATACTTACATCAGAGAGATCAAAGTTGCCGTTTGTCCACAGTATTATGGAGAGGACAGAGAGCGCCGTCTTTAGGATTGCATACTGAAGAGCACCCAGCTTCAGCCAGAAAAACAATCGCCTGAATGATCCCGTCCAAAGAAAGATGCGCATTAGAAACCAATCATAAGAATATAGAAGAAGCATATAAACAATCTAGATAAAATCAGGATTAAAAACCTTAAAAACCTCAATTTATGAGCAGTAAAGAACATAGGCTTGAATTATTAGAGCCAGAACAGTAATGCACAGACTATTTGTATAAACTGTTATAAATACCGGGACATGGGCACACGGGGTAAACAGGGGCAGCAGCAGCAGCAGGGTCCTGTGTTGATCCTAAAGGTTTTATCAGAAAACCGCTCCAGAAAAACACTGCTGCCTCCAAACTCCTCCACCATCAGAACCAAGACCTTATACACCACCACTGCAAAATAACTATACAGAGAAAGAGACGTAAGTTAAGCCTGTTTATAGAGAGCAGGTAGAGTATGTAAAAATTCTCAAAAATCACTCTGGAGTACTGAACTTCATTTTCACAGTATGGAGCCAAATTACATTTAACGTTTCATTTATTTATAATTACATAAAAACACACCTACTCTTGACTAGTGATGACAAATCAAAAACAGCCATTGTTAGTGGATTTTGGTAAAATTTAAAAAGATTTCCTGGTTTTCATGGGAGTGGAGCACATGCTGGTTGGCATTGTGGCATGATCTTTGAGTGTATAATCATTTATCGAGTGGTTAAACAGTGATCTTTAACTAGTTCATGTTAGGCCGACATATTGTCACGGCTTTTATTATGTTTACTCAGTGGTAAATTAGCTGATGCTCTATCCTTATTGTCTTACAGTGAGCATGCGTGGACGTCCGCAGGGGGCCATGGTCCTGCTAAAGGAAACAGGACTGTTGAAACTAGGATTTCGGATGATTTGTCTGGTTAGTCTGTTGAGCTAAATATACATAAATAAATCCTTTATGGAGGGAAATATAATAAAGAAGGATATGGCTTTCTATTATAGCCTAGAAGCTATACATCTGGAAGCTATAGTATATCGGTCACAGCTATAATAACAGACACTGGTCACTGGTAGCCTTGTTGTTAAAAGTAAGAAAAGGAAGCAGCTAAGAGACAACATCTGTAACTATACAGACAGTTTTATCTTGCTAAAATGACATTAAAATGACACACAGTCGATGTCATTGTCAGTTATTCTAGAATATGGACAGAAAACCCAATATCATATTTCAGCTTTATCTAAATGTCAATGAAAGAATCCCTCTGCTGTATGCAAAAATACTTTGCCCTGTGTAGTAATTTTGGTGTAGTTAAGAGAAAATGTACCAATTAGATGTCATGTCTGTGAGCATGACTGCCCTCGGGATCCACATCCCAAAACAGGACATGGTGGCAATGGCCTAAAAGAAATACAATAATGTGCATAAAAACAAAAAATTGCAGTATCAGCAGTACATTAATATAGCATGGTTTGTTTGATTTCATGTTGTATTTCAAAGCGCCTTGTATCAGAGTTCTTGAAACTTATTCCACAAATGAAGCAGTTGATAATGATTTGATTTCAGATTAGCAGCTAAGAGGCCTGGATGCTTACTGGTGCTGCACCGTTTATCCACATGATGGTCGTCTTCTTGGGGTAGGGCAGTTTTTTATAAATATAGACGCACTGCTCCAAGTACAGCAGCAGGGAGATGCAGGACATTGAGGTGAGAATGACGTACAGGCAAGAATCAAACACATCTAGCTCTGATGTAAAAACAGTAGGAGCAGAGAGGGACATAGAGGGGCTAAGATTATTACACAGTACAGTACATATACAGTATACACACTATGTGAAATAAATCACACAAAAACAGCACATGCTTGGGTTAAAATAAAGTACTTAAAATAGGGTACGAATGCAGCTTTTTAAAAGAGTTAATTCTAATATAAGACAGCATTTCAACACAATGTCGTAAAAAAGCTTTTGTTACTCCTCCTGTAGCACATTTAACTCTGACTGTACATCTATGACTGTGTACTAAGTACTAGCAGAGTATTTTTTTCTTTGTTGGACTGGAATTGTTAAATTTTGGAACAGATAAATAACAAATGATCAAAGAATGAACCAATATCATACAGTACACTCAAAGACTCTCAAACACACACATACAAGCCTGACGTTGCTGACTTGAACCACTAATGGCATTAGCTCAGATTGGTTGAGGAAACATTATCAGCGAGCAGGATGTGGTAATGTGGATCACTTACGCTTTATCACATCAATAGCCAGCGGTGGCTCTTGTAAACAAGCCGGATCAATGGTGCTGTTGAGGGCTTCCTCCATGGCATGCAGATGTTCCTCTTGACAAAACTCAGTTTAAAAACAAATGGTCTAGACAATTTAAATTTAACTCAGCTTTCCCTCGTAGCAGAAATTACTTGAGTAGATCCTGATAAGTAGGTTGTAATTGTAAAAGAAGGTCTACTTAAATAATCAGTTTCCCCTTTACTTTGCAGTGTCTGCACGTGGAGTCTAGTAGGAGATTCAACAGCAAGTGTACTTTACCCTTTAGGTGACTTTGTAGAAGTGAAGGTGGGATGACAGGCTCAGAGCTTACACGCTTATGAGTACACATCCATAAGTAACAGCTGCTCATTCATTCACAGACTTGAGTCCCAGTAATTACAATAACACCAAGGTCAGAGTTTTCATTAAAAGGGTGAGACTCACTGAGTGTGTCAAGAGAGATGAACTTTGACAGGGTGTGTTGTTTCATTCCTAGTAAATATAAAAGTCTGTAAAAAGATAAAAGGGTTTTCTTCAAAATTGAGCTATAAAGAACCTATTTTATAATTCAGTGCATTTTGTACACATACCTTTTCTGAGTAAAATTACATTACTTACATTTTTATTTACATTGGTTTGTCATTATTTTGCCACGTTGTGTCCCCCGCTTCTCTCTTTAAATCTAAATCAGGACTTGACTACTGAATTCTGACGATAAATATTGTGCTGTCAGAATCAGTCTTAACAAAAAATGCATGTGGTTGGCAGGACATAAAAGTACTATATAATTATTAGGTTTAATTGAAATGTTTTTGAAAGGTTCACCTTTTTACACACAAATAATCACTAAATGTAAATAAGTTACCCAGAGAGGCAAAAGAAAAACATAAGATTAAGCTACCTAACAGCATAAAGTACATAAAAATTAGGGCAACCTATAACAACTATAACATTAAAATTCAACATTAATGCAGCAGTGATATTAATCCAAAAACATATATAATAGTAAAACACTGACAGGGCCCTTTTCTTTTTGAAGAATGAGTGCTTTTACTTTTGATACTTTAAGTACATTTTGCTGTTGAAACTAACATACTTTTACTTAAGGTTTAGAATGCAGGACTTTTACTTGCAGTGGAGTATATTCAGTGTGGTGTTGATACTTTTACTTAAGGATCTGAATACAAACAGTTTTTAAAGGATATAATCACAAGTTGAATTAAATGAAATGTGGGTGGTTGGCGATTGTGCTCAGATTGTCCCAACACTTGTGGAGTGAAAGAACAGTGAATGTTGGTAAGCTTATGCAACAAGTAATCCCTCAAAAATGTCATGAACATTCGAGATTCATCATTGAAGAAACAAAACCCTGGATAATCCTTTATATAAGGGGTTCCAAGAGTTTACTTTTTCCAAAGAAACTCTTGAGTGTGAAGACTCTTACAACTTTATCGGTTGCATCGTAATGGAGAGGTGAACAGCACTGAGTTCATTCACCTTTCCCCAGGTAGCTATCTAGTCTGTTACCAACTCATAAAGTTTCTGTGCCAGAAACATAACTACAAGACAATTTTTCTTGGTGGCCACACAGTACGAGTGACCGCTTTAGATTTAACCAGACTAAAGGCCAAAAAAAAACACAACCACTGGCCTTTAGCGGCTGTGAGACTATACTCAGGCACAGTAATGTTTTGAGCTACAGTAAATGCTAATGTCAGCATGCAACATACTGATGTTTGTATAAGGTTTGCCACCTTTACTAGAGTTCCTGCAGGCATAAGGCATATCAAACATGTGATTCGACTGGGATGTGGACAAATCTATAGTTTAAAGCTGGTTATGGTAAACATCTGAAGAGGTATGGCTGAAATCCACAAAGTCAGTCCTCTGCAGAGTTGTTTCACAGCCAATTCCTCTAATTTGTTAGAAATCACAGCACACCTGAGTTTAAGATGAAGAACCACACCTTATTTTCTTAAATTACATTTATTATTACAGAACAGTGATCACTCTGCATGAAAAATCTCGTCTCATTAAAAAACAGCACTTCTAAAAAGTTCTAATTACATCAGCAGCTTTAGCTGCTTGGTTCAGTCAGTGAAGTTAGTTGTAAAACTACTGTGAGTACATTCACATGGGCTACCACTCACACAGTAATATCTACACATAATTATCTACGGAGCAGTCCGGCAAACCCAAGAGTGCGGTGCATCACTTCCACTAAAAGGAATGTAATATAATGAAACAGCTGCCAGGAGTACAGAGAGAAGCATTTATGATGGTACTAGCCTACTCTTTCATTGCTGGTATATAAAGCCCATCTTATATGTCCTGGTTCAGGCTCAAGGACACAGTGGCTCAAATGTCCCTGAACTTTCTGACAATTTTCAACGGCTTTATTGTGGTTTCATTTTCAAATTAATCTCAAACTGGAAAAACAAATGGAAAAAAAAACCAGATCATTGGGATTAACAATCAAGATTGATTAATTTAAAAAACACATACTGCAGCAAAGGATTGATCATGAAAGTGGAAACGTTCTGTGGACTTAACGAAGAGGACGAACATGATCGTCCATTCCTTTTAAAAAATGAAATATAAAAACAAATAAGCCATTAAAATACAATCAAAAGACAATGCAATTCATTTATGAAAGCTTGAAAAACTAATAAGTTATATATATTTATAGTGCAATGAAAAAACGGCAATGTCACCCATAATTACTCTGCATTATATGTGATTTATTGGTTGTGTCTTAAATAATTAAATAATTGAAATGAGAATAAACCATTTAAATGTAATTAAACTGAATTTGATCCTTACATTTTAAGCTTATATCACCTGCATGTTTGACCACAGTATCAAATTCAAAATGTAAAAAATAAATATCTCATAAGTGTAAACAAAGACCTTTGCATTTAATGTAAACTACGTTAGACCATTTGATAATTGACTACTGGTCTGAATAATTGCACTGTGCTTGGAGTTTAAAACTGATCACATATTGCACACACTGTTGAAATGTTTCGCCCTTTTGTTACCATACATACCATAACATCACTTTAGTGGCTCCCACTGCTCTACATCAAGCACAAGCAGACTTGAGGTGCAGTAATTAATGCTTGATTAATACTGACAAAAGGATTAATCTCTAGTTGAAATGTATGATATGATTAATAATTCATACACAGAAAATTGAGTAATTGGCTCAGGGAGCAAAGCAGTCCCAAAGTTTTTCAGATGCAATAACAAAAACACTTGAATGTCTTTGGCTCAAAACAAAGACAAAACCTGTGAACCACCTCGGCTTCAGACTGGTGCAGTCTACGAGGTCGCTGTATAGTCTGTTGACATGACAGTATTGTCGTCGTGCTAGTTTAAAAGCACGCTGCATGAAGAATGGTCAATGTAATGTGCATACAACACATGTGGCTTGAGGCTGCTCTATGAAACTCTAAATGAGGGTGGAGGATGGCTCCTGTAGAGGCACTGATGCTCCTGGTTTAAGGCATCATAGTTGACGGGTGCCACCTGCAGGAACAGCCAGCAAATTACAAATCAACAAAGGAGGAGGATGAACCAGCAGAACTCTACAGTACTCATGTCATGTCCACATACCTGCTACGGCTCACTCTCCATAGTGACTGAGAGGGTCTGCCCCCCGTCTGAAAGGAAACAGTGAGGACGCAAGAGACATTTCAGGAGCTGTTGCTTTTTGAGCATAAAACTAAAAAACACTTAACATATAAGCTGTAATGCAAAAAATGAAAATGTGAGAAAAGGCATCAACAACTTACCAATTTTCTCTTTACTGTCGTCCTCTGTGTGTTGTATATTGTTACCAAGCACACCAGGGTTGTTCTCGCCATCAGCAGGGCTGTGATTAGAGTCACATTAGAGATTAATACTCAGCAAACAAAACAGAGCAAACAGGTCAAAAGAAAAAGAGAAAAAAAAACAAAAAAAAAAAAAACAAACACACAATACTAGCCTTTTGCCATTTTGCTGGAGGACACCGTTTGCTTGTTCGGGATCTATGTGTACCAATCTGGTAACAAAGGAATGTCCGTCTCCCAGACTGCTAAAATAGATAAAGACAGCATTGATAAACATAGCATTGGATGGATTCAGGGTTAATTGTACTTTGAGGGGGGAAAAACATATGTCATTATTTGCATAATTGTGATTGCTTAGGTGATTGATGGCAGCAGTTATGTTAGGCGAGTGTAGTCTTTACCTTGAGAAAACAGGAAACATCCAGTACTTTGCTTGGTCTCCAAACACCTCAGATACATTTCGGCTAAAGCCTAGAGAAAACCCGTTTTTATCTGGGCCGTTTGTGAAGACTGGAGCCCTAAAAGCCTCTGAAAATGGACAGAAAAATATGGTTAGCGGCAACTTTTAAAGGATATAATCACAAGTTGGATTAATTGACATATTTATCAGTAGCTACCTATGGTGGTCCTGTTCTTTCCCACGAGCCATAGATGGTAGCTGAGAAGTGACACAATGCTGATAAAGAAAAGGGCTGCCACGAAAAACAGAAACAAGATGTGGAATTTGGCATGCGTGTCAGGCAGCTCTTTCTGCAGACAGAACAAAAAGGGACAAAAGTGTCAGCCTTATCAGTCTGAAAAAATATTTCGTGTCTTCATGTCAAGTCGTCTTTACCTAACTACAGCAAAGTAGATAATTAAACATTTTATTCTTATTTTGTTTGCCCAATTCAACATCTCCCCTTTGTCTAAGCATTAGTATTTTATTTTGCTATAACAATTTACTCCCTTCACTGTTAGACTACGTGACAGGAGCCATTGTCTCATGCAAAGCAGTATGCTGTAGAGGATCCCCTGATAAGCACATGCCACACTGGTGGACCACAGGGACACAAACAAAGCGGTTGATGCAGAATAGTGGCTGATCACATGCCTCACCAGTCTGACTGCAAATATATTTCTAGGTTTAAATTAAATGAAATCCTACAACCGCCTTTAACAAACTGCAACCACAGCCAGCATTCACACGCAAGAGCATGCCGATTTATAATGAAAAGAAAAAAAAAAAAGGAAGTTTCTCTACTTACGGTCCAGAACTTGATGAAATACTGGATGACTGTAGCACAAATTACTAAACAGTAGAGTGATGCATAGGCCAAGAACAAGACAAAGTACTTGTAGTTTGAGAACCCAACACAGTTATTCACCCTGGAAAAAATAAAAAAATAAAAACCTTATGGAAACAAGACAGAAAGTGAAATATGTTCATCTCACTGCATTTTCTTAAAAACAGCTTAAATGCAGAGTTAAACGAGAAAAGCCTACCAGGGGCAGTGATGGTCCATTTTCAGAACACACCTAGAAGAATGAGAATAAGGAAAAAATACATCCTGTTAGTACCATCCAGTAGTTAACATTTTAGACATTTTGCAGACAGTTACACAGAAACAATGAGCAGATGGTGTCAGCTTTATAACATACATACTCAACTTACTCAATATTCTAAAAAGAAATGCGCATTTATCTGTGTTTATGTTAAAATGATTTAATGATTTATGGTAAATATTTTTGATTTTTTTTTAATGATAAAATGTTGAAACCACACATTTGCAGCAAAACCAAAGACTCAGTTTAATAATTTATTGTCTTATTTCTCAGCAGCAACATATTTGCATTCTCTCTTCACTTTCTGTTTCCAGAAGCTACTGTTAATGTTGCCAGAAATAATGACTTTTGGATGTTCGGGAACATAAAAATCAGAACACACACACACATCTGCTCCTTTGGGAAAAACATGAAGTAACAAAAATGATGATGCTTTATAATACAGCGTGTACACACTCACATCTCACAGGTTGAGCAGTGATGGCAGCGGTCAGGTTTGATTACCTGGCAGTGGTCGCAGTATCGAACGGCTATTTAGAGAAAACAAAATCATTATTACAACTATATACTATCATTTTAAGTGTATTCTGCATTTTTAACACTTTGTAGACTTTCCAAACATTTCCATTCTTTTGAAATGCCCTGTTCTTCTCAATGTGTAAACCACAAATTATTAATTATGCAAGTTTAATAAAAGCTGAACATAAACATGAAGGCATTATTTTCTCCTTGTGAAACCAGGTGATGTCATGACTGTTGATGGAGTAGAAGAGCAGGTGTGGCCTGTAGAGAAAATGAGGTGCACCTGAGTCCATTTAACCCTCCTGATACAAGCAGTTCCATAAACACAAGACAAATGAGCCTGATAGCAACGACAGCGTGTAGGGAATATCGAAGTACTTCCTTTTTTAAAATATAAAAAAAAGCACAAACAGTGTTGCACCTTTATCCAAAAAAGGAAGACACAACGTAGCAACACATTTGTATTGCTTCCCTTCACGTTGTGCGTGCGAGTGATAAACATAAACTGAACGATGAAAAAAGTGTCTCTGTGACAGTAACGGATCCCAACAGAGTTTCCCCTGGTGGTTCGCTTTAAAAGCATCTACTGGGACCTTAAGATAGTAAGCCAGCCGCAGTTAGTTTTGCTGCTGTGGTGAAGGCCTCACCTCCTCCTGCCGTGCGCGTATACACGGGTAAATTCCTCACCACTTTCTTTAGAATCTCCTGTTGCTTCTCGGCTCGCTCCTCTCGCTCATACAGCTCCCTCTGCGCTCTCGGCAGACCGAACTGACGGGAGGAGAAAAGACTGGAGTCAGAAGAAGCCCAACAAATAAACAACTTGTTGTGTTTTTGTCATTTAAGGGTTTTTTTTTTGTGAAATGATAGTTGTTTCCTATACATGTATATTTTCCAATACTACCTTAAGGTCTTGGCTTACCGCTTTTGAGGGGCTGGCTGGTCTGGACCCGATAGTTTTCCAGTAGGACCATATAAACATGGTGAAGAAAATGTGAAACATGACCAAGTAGCTAACTGAGAGACAGAAAAGGTTTGGTTTTTCAGTTACACTGCCACCGCTGACAAAATCTTTAATAGGAATACTTAAAATGAGACAAATTGCAGCAAAGATGCATACTAATAAGTTGTGAATGGAGAATATGAACAGTGTGTAGGTATCACTTACTTCGTTCCACATTATTTGGGATTGTATCTACATAAAAGGCAAATAAACAAATCTATTAGTGAGCAGTAATGAAAGTCCTAAGAAAGCATCCCCCCCCACCCCACCCCTTTATCACACCATGTGGCAGCAGCCTGGCACGGCCAGCAGTGACCTACCCATAACAAAGCGCTTTGTTTAAGCAGCAGGGATGTCCCTGTCCTGACCACAGCGCTACAGACATAACTACAGTACGGCTACATGCCGATAATGGAATCATCAGTTCCCAGCTAAGACCAAACTACTGTGAGAGTGACGTACTGATCAATATTTATCTGTTGAAAAGTTCATCAATAGACCAACACGCATGGAAGCTGCACTACTTTCAGACCTGCTTGACCACATCTGATTATGAGATAACAGTAGGAAGTCATATCCTTTGCTGGCTGATGAGTCCGTCTGCAGCTGAATAATGATTGAATAACCAGTCTAACCTCTTTGTCTGAATCAATCATTTGTTCGATCCTACTCACTTAAGAGCCCCTTTTCCCCCCGATGGGCTGCATCTAATTCATTCAAATAGACATTAATGACCACAGCAAAGCATGTGTGTTTTTAACCGCCAATGTTTAGGCAAAGGCGATTTGGTTGCTTGTTCAGCTGGCACTTTTAATCGTTTTTAACTCTTTCATTCTTCTCCAGCACTCATTGCATCTTCCCATGGACAATGAATGACATGCGATGCATCATACGGTTAACGTTACGAGTTTACAGCTGGCTCCCAAAGTTTGTTCATTGTTGCTCAAAACAATATAAAATACAATCATTTATGAAATATCAACTTGTGGTCAGTTGAAATTAAAAAAATAATTAATTAAATAAAAAAAAAAAAGATTACTCAACAACAGGAAATAAAACTATTCGTAATTTAATTAAGTATGATTAAAAGGAATTAGCGAGCCAACTTCATTCCCAATAAATACACAGCACATTTAAACAGGAAAAACTAAACATCTGATACAGTTTTACAATCTCTTGCACCTTCATTAACAGGCTTTATAGTAGCTCATGTTACCCCGATGCATTATAACTACCACGGTGACGTTATTCGTTGTTTAAATGATTGTACAAACTGCGCTTCCTCTCCCAGCCCGAATGACAAAGGTTGCCCGGTTATGTTGCCGGTACACACGTTGCTGAAATACGCGTGTGGTTAAAACGATCAGAGAGAAAAGGGGATACAGTGCAACGTTGCCCCGAGCTTTAAACGCGCGCACACAGACTGCAGCTGATTTTAAATCTCTGCTCTTCAACCAGCTGGTCCAAGTTGGCAGCACCGAAACTGTCCGCCCCGTGACGGCCGAACGCCTACAGAAGTGACCGTACGTAACTTTTATTACTTTTAATTATTTACTTACAGACACAGAGCTCCACGACGTACGCGTAATAAGACCAACCAACAGCCAGGTTTATAAACAGGACAGGTATCCAGTTCAGAGCCCGTTTACAGCACCTCAGCGGATGACAGGGCGCCATCTTTAATCCGAGCTGCGGGTGACGTCAGAGCCCTGGCTTTAAGTGACCGAGCCAAAGACGCTACAAGAGCGAGATGCTTCACCGAAACCGCGGCACTCGGCAGCATGTGCAGATATGATGGTACTTCCTAAACGTTACGCATGGATTTTTAATATAATTTGAAGGCTCGGTTGATACGTTGTTCTCATTGTGACTCGACTAGAGTCTTCGACAGATCAAAGATGCCCTGTGATGAGTATGGGCCCCTAAATCTTTAGAAAATAATTCGTTTATAATAAAAGAAATGTTAAACAAAAAAATATATGAGATTGTTATTTCCAAGTTGGGCATCTTGCTTCTCACTATCTTTGTTTGGCTGTGTAAATAAAGCTCTTTCTTTACAGGCTATTCATTCATATCCCTTCAAACCATTTTAGATTATGATCACGAGTGTACTGAAGAGATAACGCACCTCTATTTAAACTAAATAGAAAATGTAATCATTCTACACAGTGATGTTCAGTTTAAAGCTGTATTCATTCATTACTTTCCACAAGAAAAGGAAATCCACAAGAAGCTGAAAACACAACATCTGATAAATTATCGCCTTGGATTTCTGACAAACATGTTAGCAAAGAGTTACCGTACCAGTATTCATGTGGAATCATGTTTGTGGTCACTTCATGAATATAAGTCCAATGTTTATACTCCTTTTACTCCCCTGGGCCTATAGCTGCTATATGTTCTTTCATGATCAGTTAGGAGCTGTGTCTGTCTCCTGTTTGGTGCTGGGCAGCACACAGTTTTTCAGAGTTTCATGAAAGCAGCTTTTCCAAGTTGTAAAACCAAAACATGAGCTAAAAATGATCTGTGTGTTCAAGTGCCACCTTTCACACTGCATATAATCATTTGACCCATTTTAACATTAAAACCAATATTGATTAGAGCAGCTTAAACCTGCAATAACTGATATTTTTTTGCCGCTTGGAGCGCAGTGGAGTTTAAGTTGATATGGTGATATTTACACATTCAGCAGTTACAGAGCAACATTATTATTCATTTGGAGTCGTATTGATGGCTAACTACTTAATGCAAGAATTCACTCTCTTTTAGCTCTGTTTTTGGTCTACCAACTCCTGACTGAAATATCTGGTTCTTTAGCTGGTAAATGTCGGCTACAGAGGGTTTTAAGAGTTTTCTTTACTGAGAACATTGCCAAGAGAGGGTGAGTACGTGTTATGTATTTAACTATAGACAATTGGAAGAGTAACAAATGACTGAAGACAAATCACAACCAAGCAAATGTTTAATGCCCCTTTCCTTTTCTTTTCAGTGAAGAAACATTATGTACATCATGATATATTGCACTTGAATAAGCCAGTAATAAAGTACTTTGTTCATTTTAATTGATGGCCTCCTTAGATATGTACCAGAATAATGACTGATAACTTGTAAGAAGGCCAGTAAAGATGAGCAAAGCACGATGAGCTCATTGTACACATCTAGTGTATGTGGAGGCAGATTTTAGAGAGGACCGTGTCCCCTTCTTAGGTGAGGAGGGGGAGGATGGAGAGGATGGAGGGGAGAGAGAGGAGGGGGAGGGGGATGAGAAAGGTGAGGCAGAGGCGGAGGCATGGGTGGAGTCTGGAGAAACAGAGCGTCTTCTGGTGGGACTGCTGCTGGGAGAGCCACGGGGTGAGGAGTAAGGTGACAGGGCCTGGAGCACACGGCCACTCCGCTCCTGGATCGCATGCTGAACAAGGACAGAGATGGAAGAGAGTTTTTCTGTGTACTATTGTTGTGCTTTGTCGCAATGGTTCAATGAATTCTTTTGTGATTAAATGTCCTGTGATCGGCCTGTTTACTTATTATTTAGTTATTTAACTGGGAGTTACAGGTTATGATCATTTTTATTCTTAATGTGGGCGGAGGTCCATTAAATAAACCAGTGCTCATCCTAAATGTTTTGGTGCCCTGATTATGAGGCAAGATCTGAATTATTAAGAAGCCTCTATTTTTTATTTGTGAGCAGCTCTTTATAATTGTTAAGGTGAAGCACCTGCTCTCTGATTCTGATACGGAGACCACAAAACCGAATAGTTCAGCCTTTTTTGGAATTTGAATTCTTTCTGCTTTCTGTCGATACCATTCTCATATCTGTTCGTTCAATCTGAAGCTGGTTAGCTTAGCTTAGTATAAAGACTGGAAACAAGGGGAAACAGCTAGCTTGACTCTTTTGGAAGACATTTCTCCTTCCAGCACCTCTAAAGCTCACAAATGAACATGTTATACCCCATTTGTTTAATCCGTATTAAAACAACGTAAGAAATGACCATTTGTGGTTTTATGGGGGTTATGTGCAGGACTATTTTTGGCCTGGCGGAGTGACTACTGGAGTCCCCACTGGTTGCCTGGCAACCACACAGTGTATGAGCAAATCATATCACTTCTCTATATTTTAAAATAATATAAATACCCCATGAAACAAACGCCACCTAGATATGAAAGGTTCTATAGATGTTAAGGTTTAAGAAGCACTTTTCCTTTCAGTCAGTGTGTTCAATGGATTAATGTAAAAGTAAACATGCCCAGGCTCCATCGGGTCCAAAAAGCTCCAGGAAGTTGCTAATGAATTCTCGCGACTTCTCCTCCCACTTGTGGATGAGGTCTTGGCTCTTCTCTTCCACTCTGTAAACAAAGTGTTTGGACTTTTCCTCCACAGTACGGACCGTCTCCTTCATCCTGTCCACCTGGTTCTGGAGCCGATATTTCTTGTCCTGTCAGAAAAACACCAAGCCAGTGACCATCAGAACGTTTTTGATTTTTTTCTGTATTGTTTGTTTCAAAAATGTTCAATATTCTTTTTAGTAAATCATTGACATCAAATGTCACTGACATTAATGAATCCAACATTCAGTTCTCGGGCCGTGTAGCCCCTTTGTAGGTTGCGTCGAACATAGATGTCATAGTCTCGGACAATGCGAGTGATCAGATCAGATGTGGAAATGCCTTCTGTCCTCTCAGTGGCCACAAACATCCCTGACATTGAAACAAAAATGATTAAATCAAGTGACATGACAAAACTACAATTCATTATAATGTGTACTTATATGAAAATGCACATCTTCACCTGCTTGCTTGATGTGTTCATAAACATCCTCTGATCCAGCAGAGGTGTAAGGGATATCATCATGGGCCACAAAGTCAATCTGTGAGTGCAACATTACAGTGTTCACACTGATTGAACACCAGATATCTTGTTTGTTGTTGTTGTTGTTGTTGTCGTTGTGTGACATAGTAAGAAGCTGTGTGTCCAGTGACTGCGTGACCTTTGACCTTATGTTTCTTGAGAAACTCTGTGGTAAGGGTCCAGGGAGCATCCCGCACCACCTCGTCAACGTAGCGGCAGTGCCTCAGGGCGTCGTAGCGCTCGTCCTCTGTCATCACTGTATATCCCTTAAACTTGTGGGTGAGTTCATCACTGCAGACTGGGAACACAGAGACCGAGAAGACCGGTTACACGGACATGTTTTACAAGTAAGAGTTTATCTGGAATAACTAACCTGGAAGATTTAGCTGAAAGAGCCATACAATTTTGGCCATCTTAAAGGCCATTTTATTCTAAAATTAGGATTCATATTCAACTAATGACACACTGTCTGACTTTTCCAGGTTGTTTTTACAGCAGGTTTTTCTGCAGCATTTTTTTTCTTCCATGTAGAAAGAGAGGGAGTGAGATCCATAATTTACCTCCTACTATCAGGTGCGTGTTGGGGAAAACATTTTTGGCCTGCATCAGAGCTCGAGCATGCCCCGAATGAAAAAGATCAAAGATCCCATCAGCATAGACCCTCACCGGACGATGAGCTGCGAGAAATTAAATACGAAAACACGTCTTTAAACATCAACATGACATCTCAAAACTTCACTTTCTTTGTTTGAGTTTTTATAGAGATTTACTGATATGGTATTTTGAAGCTGATGCCAATATCTGATCAGCTAATAAAGAGCATCATATTTTTATTCTGTAATTCTTTAATCAAATGGCGTGATCAGCATAATACCAACCCTACAATCAGCCAAATAACTAGCAGTAAAACAATATCGTACTGATACTTAAATCAGATTTTACAGCTGACATTAGCTGATACCAACAAACTCTGTACTCATTAGTAATTCTCCCTCTTGTATTTCCATATTCCTTTCTGCCACTAGCTGGGACTGACAGGATCTGAGGACACACTCAGTTGCATGACAATTAGCAATGGTAACAAAACACGATTGAGAAGAGTGACCTGGTGTGCCCCTCCGCGCCTGGGCTATGGTCAACTTGTCATGGGGGATCTCTGAGTCACAGCCTGTAGACTTGGCAAAAGCAGCTGGCTCCCGCAGAGCCTGAATACAGAGACAAGACAGAGGGAGCAGAGGAGCAAAAATGCATGTTATGTTTTGATCAAATGCTGTATAATGTTCTGGTCATCCATCTTCTAAACTACGTATCCTGTATCCCAGTGTCTCAGCATGCATTAGGAAGGTGACAGGAAAAGTACAAACTAAAACAAGCCTCCATTCTTGCATTTACGCCTTAGGGCAATTATTAAGTTTCCATTTTACCTAGCCTCTATATATATGGACTGTGGGAAGAATACAAACAGGTTTTATTGCAGAATTGAGATTCAATCACTGAAATATTAACAGTGCGGTTATGTGTTTATTTTAATAAAACATTTGGTATTTTAAATTAGCAGGTTGGGACTCCTATAAAAATATATTGTAAAAGTCAGATAAGCTTTGACAATATCTTCAAGTCGGATGTGAATAATCTCAGCACTCAGAAGTACTGATCATCTCAAAACTTCATGGACTTTGTGTCATGTGTAGATACATAGGCCACTTTATCTGCTGTGTTGTAAGGTATACTTTGAACTATGATTCTGCTCAAACGTCTGGTGTTTCTTGTGCTGTGTTAAATTACAACATAGTGTAGGGTTTTTTATTTTCAAATGATCATGTTTCTTTTATATTTGTCTCTTTGTCCTTATATTTCCCACTTCACTCCTTCAAGTAAGGTGTCGACATACATGCAGGCCTACAATCAAGACACAAATATTAGACTTTAATGTGCACCTTATGCACTTAAGTTCTATAGTATGTGTTTCAATATTCTTTGATACATTTATGGCAATGAAAACTGATTACAATGGAACTACTTTAAGTTAAAGTATGACTTAATCTATCATTGTTTAATCATACCAAACAAGTACTTAATATCCACTGAGAATAATCCATTCTTTCTGTACTATATTGAAGACAAAACGTGAGTCATGTTTACATCGTCCCACCCAGCTAATCAGTTAACTCTCCACTCCAAGGCACAAGTCAAATAACCTCAGAGGAAATGTTTACTTATGTAACCTGTCACATAAAAACACATTATAAGTCTGACTGTTTCCACATGTAATCTCATTTCCAGTATCATTTCTAAATAATATTCAAAAAACAATGTTTTAAGATGACCAGAGTCTCCTTTAAGTGACTACAGTTTTCATGTGATAATTATTAAGCGTAAAAATAAACATGGTGGCCACATTTCATTTTGACAGAGCAGGACTTACCTTGCGAGGGCCTCCTCTTTGGTTCCGTGGGGCCTGTTGTTGCTGGACGTTGCAGCCTCGCCCTCGTCTTCTTCCAGCCATGCTGGATGTTCTGCGTCCTTGTCTGCTACTAGCAACACCACAGCACCCGCCTGCCACTCCTCTCAGCTGGCCTAACAGGTGTGGACGGGGGATTTCTAAGCCTGTGAGTGTTTTTAAGTATAGATCCCATCGGCCTGCCTGACCCCGGTGACGGGAGAATGTAGCGAGCAAAGTTCAAGTCACTCTGGTAAAGGTATTCAGCAGTGTAGATTGCGCTTGTCATCAGTGCGGGACTTGTGAGGACTTTCTTTTTCTTCACCTACAAGGATGTTTGTAGCAATATGATGGTGTATGCAATGTTATACTATTAGTACACTTCTTAAACTATATGTAACAATCCAGGTAGAAGTATATAATGCTCATGTTTTGAAACATTTCTCAGGAGAACAGAGGCTGCTAGTAGTGAAAAGTTTTATCCTGAGGGTCCACACCCAGAGCCTTTACATTGGCAGCCTTTGGAACCAAACACAGACAGACAATCTGTCCCAGCGTTTCACAGAGCTGTCACAAGTTGCCCACAGTGCAATGCTGTACAGTATGTACTTTCTGTTGTGGATACAGCTTGTGTACCTCTTGAAATCAATAACATTCAATTGCCTACTTGTTATAGTACATTTAATTTTTGACACCACCTGCTACTTTACCATACAGTACAGGTTGTTTACGTTATAGCTCAAGCTGCAGTTTGATAGAATTAATACACACACACATACTGTTTAAAGCAATCACACAAAAGCATATTGTATTAAATATTAAATACATGAGACATGTATTTGTGCAAAAATACTTTTGTGGTAGTATTTATGTAGAACTGTTAGCCACACTTGTCGCTAAAAACACCTGGTGGTTAGTTCAGACTGACATTTTGCAGACACTCATGGTCCCCAGAGTATGAGGCTTGCTGATGTTGATGATCACCTGACTCCTCTACGCCATCATCAGGTCAAAATTTCAATGTGCCCAAATGACATTCCTGGTTGCTGAGTTTCTGTGAAAAATTAAGCCTTCAGACTGAGACTGCATAAATCTCACAAGGCAAGGCTGAAATAAAATATAAATCTGGTATGAGGAAAAGTTAAAAGACCATCTGCTTTCCCAAAAAACTTGCATAACCCTCTCCCACTAAACTTTTTGTACAGTCCCTTAGTATGCTGGCCTTAGCACCAAACACTAGCATGGCCGTAGACTCTTAGTCTTGAATATGTCATGAATTTCATGTTCATAGGAGATGTTACTGATACATTATCATAAAACATTTTATGTAAATATAAGTTCAGTGAAGGACAGAGAAGTTTGTAGTTGATCTCTTTTATCTTTATCTTATCATCTTCATCTTTTTCTTATTTTCAAGACGAAACGTTGCACATTAACCAAGTCCCTTTCAAGTTCAGGTTGTAATCACAGAGAGAAAAAGAAAGGAATGATTCACCCTAAAATGACGATTCAGTCAACACCCAAAGCAACTGAAACTCAAGCAGTGACACCATCAAATCCCACTTAATTTTTCTTTTCTGTTGTTTGCACATTAAAAGAATACAATTATTATAAAACATATGATATGTACACAAAGACATTCACATACCTACACTCGGGTATACATGAATTTAAAATAAACAAAGGCTAAAAGCACGAGACCTCTCCTATAACCTCAAGGAAAGATAAACATTAAGTAAAGATAATGAGAGATGAAGAGGCTATTACAATTTCACCCAAAGCTCTGATCTGTTCATCACATTCACATGTAAAACAAACCAAACTCAGTGTAATGTGGACAAATATTGAGTTTTACTTATGGAGTTGAATTTGTTGTGCAACTTCTGAATGAATGACCTGGATTTTAATATTGGGGTGAAATACTCCTTTCTGCTAAAGTAACTCATGCACATGAATAAGAATGGGCTCAATAAACAGATACTAGGTTGTTTTTGCCGATTCAAGTCCAGTTCAGGAAACCGGTTGGAGTCGACTTCACAGGAATGTTTCACCTGTGAACACAATAACCTGGAGCAAGGGGTGTGGTTATCCTCGTGAGGGCATGCAGGGCGGCAGTATTGCTTTGCTTTTCCTTCTCTCACTTCCTGAAGTGAACACTGCCCAAATATGAGATGTTACAAACAGAGGATAACCTGTAATATTCTGGACCTCTGACACACTAGGCCAGGAAATATTATCCTACAGCAAAGGTAAGACCCTTACAACAGTGAAAATATGTTGCACTTTCTCATTGTCAAGTTAAATCTAAGGAAGACAGTCGACATACATATGTTTGTATGTTTAATGTAGCAGAACAATTTAGCCGCAGACCGGCCAGAGTTCTGCAGAGTTCAGATTCACTTATAATCACAGTGTCATTGGTTGAAATTAATTACAGTGGGTGGAGCTAGAAACATATTTTCAACCTGAAAGGAACCTAAATGGCACGAACATGTAAATATTTTTTTCCCCGACTCATTCATGAGCAGAAGATAAGTAAATAAGTTGCCGACCTTCTACTCTTTGCTCTGGAGCAAAAATGGCTGAAAATATAAAACTGTGTCAGAGAAACAGAAACTGAAAAGTTACGACAGTGTTCTCTTTGTGTTCTTTTGACTGTTCTGTTTGTGTACATGTGGTTTGCTGTTGATGATATTATAAATGATGTCGGACATGTGTATTGGTCTGACTCTGGTAGCTGTCTACAGATTGTTTGCTCAAGCTGGTGTAAAGAATGTTCCCGTGGGAGCATCTGACACTGCTCCTGGTGATAACTGTTCAAATATGCAAAGGTAAATCCCAAAACCCAAAATGTGAATGTATGTACACAAACACACACACACACAGTCACTTTTGTTAGTAAGTGCATAGCAACTGTACTCGTGAGAAAAAAGGACCGTCAAGCTACATCTAAAGAATTTAAATGTATTTGGAAAACATGTTTGAGCAATCAGCTCAAATGTGTGAGTATGTGCTTCACTGTGGTTTGCAAAACCCAGTGGCTCTATAAAGACCTATACAGGGCTCTCAGCTGATCTATATGCAGCCAGGCTGCGGTGATGTTTTGTGTAAGAGTTACTGAGAGCAGCTGATGGCAGTTCTTAAACTTAAAGCTACTCTTCCATCTCAGCAGAACTTAATGCACTTGTTCATTTGAAAACAATCTAGATACAAATTGTTATCTTGTTGTAAACACACTTAGTTTACTTAGCAGACAGTTAGGAGAAACAGAGATGGGTGTTTTCTAATTTTCATTTTTACTGGTTGTTTTGCTTTATTATCATGCAGTTTCATAGATGGCCTTGACAAAATATAAACTCTATATGTTTTGTCTTGCTCAATTATCAGAATGTATAGTGCCGCTGAATGAAGCCACACACCACTTCATTCCAGAGTCTGTCTGGAATTTCACTTTTTTTTTTTGGTTGGGTTGTTATAGGCTGTATTTGGTCCTTATTTGTGCACATCTCCACTACACCTCCAGACATGATTGGTGGCGCACAAACTTTCTGCTTTCCAGTTCAACCTGTTCATGGCATATCTTTGTAGTGGGCGAAGCCGTGTTTGAAAACAGTTCCAACCTAGTGTTTAATTAAATCCTCCCACACGGAGTCATGTATGGAAATGATGTCACTGATTTTGATAGAAACGTTGGCGTAAGGATAAGTCACTATTTAATGGTTATGCAACATTTCTTGAGCAATGCTTGTTAAGATCAAAATGGCCCTGTCTCATTTGTTCTTTTTTTTTGTCCCCTACCCAAATACACCTTTCTCTGTCTGCTCCTTCTATTTTTTCTCTCACCATCACTCGCAGCTCAGAGATGTGATGAATTTACAGATCTAAATCTAAGTCACGCATTCATTGGAACCAGCCTGAGAATTAGGCTGTTGCTGTACACCAGGGAGAATGCCACCTGTGGTACTCTCATGTCCCACACCAACCTGTCCGCCATTGCCCATTTTAACTTGTCCAGACCAACCACCTTCATCATTCACGGGTACCGGCCCACGGGATCTCCACCAGTGTGGGTGCAAGACATGACGGTGTTGCTGCTGGCCAGGACAGACATTAATGTAATAGTAGTGGACTGGAACCGTGGAGCTGCAAATGTGAATTATTTAAAGGCAGTGGAGAACACACGCAAGACAGCCAATAACCTCACTGCTTTCATTGAAAAGATGCAGGTATGAGACTGCAGGTATCCGACACCCTGTTTGTGAAATGTCATCGCTTGTGTGTGTGTGTGTGTGTGTAACAAGACTAATGACTGATCTTTTCAGGGACACGGTGACTCTCTGAGCTCCATGCACATGATCGGAGTCAGTCTCGGGGCTCATATATCAGGCTTTATAGGGGCCAAGCTAAATGGGTCAATTGGAAGAATTACAGGTAAGATTGTGCACATTCAAATTCAGATCACTATCAACATCATAATTATATAAGAAGTATTAGAAGAACTCACAGCCCCAGTTTTAAAATAAAAAAATGTATGAACTGTGAAATGCAACATGTTGCCCCCATGATGTGTTTAGTTACACAACCTTTGGCACTTAGCTTCTGTGTCAGGTAATAAACATTACAGTTTTGGGTACTGAGATGCTTATCAAGGACATTTCATGATAATTGATGACACTTGAAGTACTAATAACAGAGTGGCAAAGTTCTTGTTGACAAAGAGTTTGTCGGATGTTGCAGAGTATATGAAGGAGTTTGATCATGGTTGAGTTGTGGAGTTGCAACATAACACAGTTCAGATTTTTGGCCGACTGAGCAGGAGTCAGCGTGAAAAGAATCTGCACAGTTTCGATGATTTCACCTGAAATCCCTGTGGAGAGATTGTAAGGTGAAGGCAGAAAATCCTCTCCACAGTACTTGCGGTGTCAGTGAAGTGCAGAACCACAGATATCCAGGTCAGCACAGCTGGAAAGGAGCATCAGGTATAGAAAAATATATTTGTATAAAAAAGATTTATTGTGTGCTGTGTTCTGTAGCAGCAAAAAGTCCAGTCATATAAAACAGAAAGCAGGAACGATGCTCAAAACACTCCTGTGTGAGAAAGGTAATCAGATTTTTGTCTAAAGTGTGTTGACAGTAATCATTTTTAGAAAAGGCACAGAAAAGTCGAGCAGTAACGGGTCTTAATCTAAGTGATCTTTACAATAAGCCTGCAGCTTCGAGCTCCGATCAGCAGCTTCACTCCCTGCTTTCTTACTGTGCAGATGCTTTTGCTGCTTGCTCTCTGCTTTGCATACATTCTTTTGCTGATCGTCTATTTGGCCCTTTTACACTATAAATCTGTGGGACTTTACTTTTGAAAGACACAGAAGGCAACGCTGTTTTTGTGAAAACCCCGGCAGACACGGCAGTGTCTCCAATAAGCTTGAAGCTCTGTTGACGATGTGATGTTTGCAGCTCTGGATCCTGCTGGTCCTCAGTTCTCTGGCACTCCTCCAGAGGACCGGCTGGACTCCACAGACGCCCAGTTTGTCGATGTCCTGCACACAGACATAGATGGTGAGTTAAACTGGCATACTGTATTTATAATTGTTTTAAATGTGTTATATAAGTTGTGTTTATATTTACAAAAGTTTGCAGATGATTCACATGTGTAAAATAATTTTTGTAATCGTCACGTGCCGACTGTGTTCACAGCCCTGGGCTACAGAGAAGCTCTAGGTCACATTGATTTCTATGCTAATGGAGGAACAGACCAACCTGGCTGCCCAAAGACTATCTTTTCTGGTAACATTCAACTTTGTGGGAAAAAATGCTTGATTTATGTTATTATTATATTGCAAGAAATACTGTATGGTAACAATTCCCCTTGTTGCTTTACAGGAGGATCCTATTTTAAATGTGACCACCAGAGATCAGTGTTGCTCTACCTTGATTCTGTGGGGTCAAAGTGTGTCACCAGGGCCATCCCCTGCTCCTCCTACAAAGACTTTCTGGATGGTAACTGCTTTAACTGTGAGCAGTTTGGTGCTGCTGGATGCCCTGTCTTTGGTTGGTACTTTAATTATCTCTTAGAAATGAAAAACATGCATTGATTCAGTATTCACGCTTCAAAATTACATCTCAAGCTGGTGAAAGTCCATTTACACACAAGTTCCATGTGCAAAATAGATGGGTTCAAATAGGAAATGACGTGGATGCAAAATTGAACAGTACTGTTAATGTAAGAATGCTTATGTGGCCATGTGGTGGTATAATTTATTTATTCAGAATTTACAGCTTGCTGTTGTTGTAGACTTAGTAGACCATTTTTAAACGCAAACTTAAAACCTACCTCTTCAGCCTGGCTTTTGATTAAGAATGTTTTATAGACATTACTTACTTTATTTTACTCAAATATCTTTAAGTATTTATGTGGTAAAATCTTATTCCATTTTATTTACAGTTATTTTACTATTATAAATTAATTATTTTCCATTTATATAATTTTATTTTTTGTCCTTATCTATTTTATCTAGTTTGTAGTCTAGCTTTTATTTCATTTTCATTTATTTTCCTGCTTTTCTTTATTAC
>JAVQJV010022308.1:0-15290 GCA_036024995.1 Gadopsis bispinosus | reverse complement strand
TCACCTGAGTCAGCCCTGCTATAAGCTTTATCACAGAGGAAAGTCTTCAGCCTACTCTTAGATGTGAGCAGGGTGTCTGTCTCCCGAACACAGACTGGAAGCTGGTTCCACAGGAGAGGAGCTTGGTAGCTGAAGGCTCTGGCTCCCATTCTACTTTTAGAGACTCTAGGAACCACAAGGAGCCCTACATTCTGTGAGCGCAATGCTCTAGTGGGGTAATAGGGTACTATGAGCTCTTTGAGATATGATGGTGCCTGACCATTAAGGGCTTTATAGGTGTAGAGAAGGATTTTAAATAGAATAAAGGGTCAATTGAGAAGATTATAATGGACAATGATGCACAGAAGGTGGGCCAGTTCAACCCAAAGGGCCATACATTTCTGACAATAGAACATTATGGTATAATATTCAAACTGCTGGTGAAACCTTTTCAGTAGTACTAGAGGACAATTTTGTGTTTACTAAATAATGACGAATGTACTCAAAAACAGAAGTGCAAATACACACATTTCTGGAATTCTTATTTTATAATGTTAAAACTTGTTTGTGGTAACTTCAATAATGAGAAATTACAGAAGGCCTGGGCTTGTTCCAGTCCCTGACACACTGATGAAAAATTCTGATGAATTTTCATATCAATTTGTATTATCTGTCACAAACAGTAGACTTCTCTCCCTCCCCTCCTTCCCTTGCTATGAGCTTGTTTTATACTGCAGGTGACTCCGGTTTTAGTCTGTCCTATCTGCACAAAGACACCCATCTCTGTCACCCAGCTCCTTCTCTGCTTCTCTTCTAATTTAATTTCCACCCCTATTTTCCTCTGTCACAGCTCTTCTCTATCAGGTAACTTTTGGAACAGTTCAATCTCTGTTCACCCTTTTAGACTGTTTGCCTCAGGCAGGTAAGAACAGTGCCATTTGCATACTCAAGTTTGGCATTTTCCAGTGTAAAACTAAAGTAAAATGCTTTGCTGAAGCAAAAATGAGAGAGGTTAAAAGAGGACAGAGCTAATATCATAAATGCAGTTTGTCATGTCAGCAGAGCAAACAGCATGAGTAATGTGTACACTAGATCTCTTGGCCTCCAGCTGAATATCCCATGGCTGTTGAACATGAAACTTGTTTTAGGACACAAAGGCCAGTCTAATCCAAAATCATATTTTATTCAACAAACCATAATTGAATAACCTCAGTGACAGACTTGCATAGTCCCATGTGCCACGGTATCAAAAGATGGGAGTTTAAGCTATTAACAAGAATTGTTCCAGTGTTCCAATTCTAGGCCTTCCAATACTTGCTCATTTACATCATGAAACAGTAAATCAAAAGTGTGCTCCAGGGCCCCTGTCCAGCTATGAGCCCCCACATCATTCAGAATGCCAATACCAATGGGTTTCACTGCATTTATTACCATTCACAAATGCATAATGTGTTCTATGTTCGATCTATAAAAAGTGACCAAATAACTAAATTAATTTATGATACAAGTGAATGAAGTGGTACCTCTGAAAAATGCACCTGTGCTACTATTTTAAGATCGTTTTCTAATTAATTAATTAAAAAACAGGTGAAAAAATGTATTACCTGGATGTCTCTGCAGTTGAGGTAAATAAAGGCTCCAGCCAAGGTTAAATTCATTTCAATTACCTCAGTTGGTTTGCTGAATTGCTGAAATTTCACTACAATATTATTTACATGTTTGTTTTTTTTATTGCTTGCTGCCTAATTGGACAGCTACAAAACTGTGGTTCAACGCCTTGAGGTCTAACTCAACCAATTAGATAATTTCTGCACCCATACAAGCTGTCCCTCTAATAAATATTTACTTTAGTAAACTCCAGTCTGCCTGATGCTTCTGTGTAAGATATTTTTTATGGTCCTCTCTCAGTGTTTGCTCTTTCCTCTCTCTCCCCATATTCTTATCTATGCTCTATGTTCTCTATGCTTCACTTTGTGTGTTTAATACAGACAAATGGAAAGCTTGCTGAAGTCACATACAGGCACAGAGGTAGACATATCGCTCAGCAGAGAGCAAGAGAGGGGGAATAAAGCAGATGGAAGAAAGAAGAGAGATAAAAAAAGGGGAGAAGATGGAAAGTGACTCTTAAACTGCTTCAAATTGGTCATTAGTGTAATCAGGGGGAAAAGCATTGCAGAAGCCTGTTCCATTAGGGGGAATAGTGACTCGCTGTCTCTCTCTCCTTTCCTCCCTGTTTATGTCACTTCCTTTCTCATCATTTCTTTTTTTCTCCCTCTCACAACCAAGTGTGTAATAGCTTTATTAGCATAGGGTTATAGTTTCAGATACCTTGCAAACATTTTGACATTGACATGACAGCTAGATCAAGTCCTAAATCTCTGTAGGACGGACAGATGTGATGCTTTCTGAGAGTAGTTATAACTGTATTGTAAATTGTATTTACGTTAAAGCAATTTCATATAGCTTTAATGTAACTCTCAGGAACAGAAAGGCCAGATTAGACTTTGCCAGAAAACATCTAAAGAATCCCTGCCAATTCTGGAACAAGGTCCTTTGGACAGATGAAACCAAGATTAACTTGTACCAGAATGATGGGACGAGAAAAAGTATGGAGAAAGAAAGGAACGGCTAATGATCCAAAGCACACCACATCATCTGTCAAACGTGATAGAGGTAGTGTTATGGCATGGGCATATATGGCTGCCAGTGGAGCTGGGTCACTGGTGTTTATTAATGATGTGACTGCTGATGGAAGTAGCAGGATGGATTCGGAAGTGTATAGGACTAAACTATCTGCTCAGATTCAGCCAAATGCTGCAAAACTGATAGGATGGTGCTTCACCTTACAGATGGATAATGACCCAAAACATACAGTGAAAACAACCCAAGAGCTTCTCAAGGCAAAGAAATGGAATATTCTTCAATGGCCAAGTCAGTCACCTGACCTCAACCAATTTGAGCAGCCTTTCACATACTGAAGACAAAACTGAGGGCAGACAGACCCACAAATAAGCGGCAGTAAAACCCTAGCAAAGCATCTCAAAAAACGAAACTTAGCATTTGGTGGTGTCCATGGGTTTCAGACTTCAGGCAGTCATTGCCTGCAAATTATTTCACCCAAGTATTAAAAATAATCCTTATATTTATAATTGTGTTTGTTTGTCCAAATACTTTTGAACCTCTGAAAATGGGGGACTTTGTATAAAATTGGCGAACCCCCTTTAATTAAAGCTGAAAGTCTAGTCTTCAATCACATCTTGATTGTACACCATCACAATGGATTTGAAACGAAGCAGAGGCAAAAGTACAGCACTTATGTCACTGTCCAAATACTTTTGGACCTAACTGTATATCAAGAAATAACTGAACAAGGATCAGAATTTAAAAAATGTATTGAGACTTTTCAACATTCATTCTGGTCCGGAAAGTTCATTCTTGACTTTTTGTTCAGGTTTATTACTGTATGATGGGGATGCCAAGCTTTCAACTGCATCCTACGGTACTCATTCATATGGCTGGAGACAGTTCAAGGAGGCCATTCACACTACTAAAAACTTTTCCTTATCGCTTCCCTGTATATGACTTCTTATCACATGACCAAAGTTTAAATTTAAGTCTCATGATGACATTTCAGCCAGCTCCAATCACTGAAACAAGATTGTGAGAGGCTCTGAAAATGTGTATGTTTTCATCCATGTTGCTCTTTTTCAGTATATTCTGACATTACGAGGAAGAACATGTCAGCTGCTCTCAGAGGCTAATTGCTGTTCTATTAAAATTAAAGACTTTAAAATGTGGTTATTAGTGGAGATAGAGTAGGCTCAAACAAGGGCTTCTTGCCAAAATCAGTTATAAAAGTGAAAAATGTGGAAAATGCAGCATTTTAATAGTGAGGTGTTTATGATAGTATAAAAGGAAATCTTTTTCATCTTAAATCAAATTTTTTGTAGCAGACAATTATGTCTTTCTTGTCCTGACGTTTTATGCCTGTCTTGCCAGTTGCCAAGGCCTCCTCTCTTTTCTATTAAGGCCTGGCCAGTTCTCTCTCCTCTTCCACTCGCTCCTCTCTTCAGTTGTTCCTGTGTCACTTCTCCCATAATTATCTTTATTTCTTCGTCTTTTCAGACCCAGCCATATTTTCAATACCGCTCAAAAGGGGATCCGGCACATCTTTTTCCAACTCTTCCCAAATCTGCTCTTCCTCTTTCTTTCGGTCTTCTAAAGCTTGACCATCCCTCTCCTCCCCTTTCCCCATTCTACCCCTATTCTTCTCTGTAGAGTCAAGCCAAACGGAGCAAATCTTTCAAAAGAGTGTTTTGATGATGAAACAAATAAGGCAACCACCGGAGAAATGCCTTGCAGCTTTAGCGAGGCGTGCTGGGCAAGATTAGCAGCCAAACTACTTCTCATTCTCAGGCTGTAAAGTGCATCTAATGTGGCAACTTTCCAAAGAAGAGGAATTGTTCTGAAGACTGAAAGAAAACAGGATGACCATTGGCCCGAAGCCTAGTGTATTCAAAAGTCGACAGTTCATTAAGTGAGCAACTAAGCAAGCTGATTTTGCCTTCTCAAAGAGGTAATTTCAGGTCAGTCAGTTGGATTATGATAACTGCAATTGCTTTTTATTTTTGTAGCTGTAGCCATTGGTTCTATCAGTTATGGGTTAGATGGGTCAAGAAACACAACCAGTCAGATAATCGCTTGTAAGCAAAGCCCCAGATCACTCAAAATGATTTGGCACCAAAAATGAATGCAAACAGTAAAATTATTGTCCAAATCTTCCATGGTAAACCATGCATCCTAGCTTGCACGCTCACTTCCTGGCTCTGCACGTACTTATTTGCGTGTTGTTTGTTTTTTGGGCTATTGGGGGCAGCAGAAACAACACTGATATATCATCACATTTTAGGTTGGTAGGAAACACTAATTTACACATCCACATTAACATTTATTTTAAGTCATGTTACCCAATGATTTTAGGTCGAAACTTGCACTCTCATTTTAGCTGTGTTTTTAGTCTCCATCAACTCCCGAGAGAAATGTCTGGCTCTTAAGCTGCTAAATGCTCCACTATGTTCTAGCTAGCTGCTAACTGCCTGTTTGCCATTCGGTGATGAACAGGTAGCGACCACTGGGTTTATCACAGCTGTTTTGCTGAAAACTGCTGCTGAAAATGACAAGAGTGGTGAGAGTGTTCCCAAGTTAGTAAAGTAAAGATACAGAAAACCAATCAATGTGCTGAAATCTCAAGTTATAATAAACTGTAGCTTTCCTTAAAATAAGCATTGGATCCATGATTTAAATATACACATTCATATACACAACTCCTGATCTTGTAATAATGAAAAACTCTACACTAGCACCATAAATTAACAGTGAGAGTACAAAATCTGCACTGTTACATGAACCATTTGTGATGACGCCAGTTATGCCCATGATACCAATACAATGTGTAGTGAATGGGTTTAGAGGCCCTGGGTTCATGACATTAGCTTAGCCAATAAAGGCCCTTTAAACATGATGAATCTTTGTTTTTCCAGCTACAGTAAGCTGTGGCTGTGTGGTGTTGTGGAATTTATTGCGCCCAATGCAGGTGGTTGAACTAAAGAATGTCCAGTTGTTGGTTTTTTTTTCTTGCAAGAAAGGTGCTAAATCCTACACAGAGTGTCACACAGCAGTCTGCCAGAGTAGCCACACTGAAGTGTCTGTGTCCTGTCTATTTATACATACAGCCACCATGAGAGGATGAGTAACAGAAAGGGTGAAGGCCTGGTTACGCCCTTGGCCGATTTAGGTGTTTACAGCCAGTTCTAGATTTTGAGCACAGCTGCCTTCTTGTTTTCATTAACTCTTATCCCCAATGTCTGCCAGACTATAGAGCCGAAACAACCAACGTAGTGACATTGAGTGAAGATACAGTCTGAACAAACATCCGTCACATAATGCTTAAGGATCAAAGATAAAATTTCCCATCACAGTGGGTATGGAGGTATTTGTGTCTTCTGTATGCAGTCAAACAGAATAGGTTTGAGAGCAAAATTTTCCACACTGCAAACAAAAGGTGGTTTATTGAAAATAAAATGAACGTGTGATGAACAAAACTTTTCGAATCACTAACAAAATGTTTTGATTGCCATAATACACATTTTCAACATACATTTATTTGATTTGCAATGAACCACCTATTGATTGCTGTGTGGGAAATTTTGCTCTCAAACCTATTCTGTTTGACTGCATAAAAAAGACACAAATGTACCTCCATATGTGGGTGTCGTCAGCATTATTCAATATAAACAGGAAATAATCATTTGATTCTGGAAAGTTCAGACGAGGACAACCTGAACACAGAGATAAAACGGATGTTTCCAATGAAGCAGATATTATATAAATAATAAAAGTGCCAATATGTCAATTAAGTGTGTGAAACCATTTAGTGTAGCTTGAAATATATTTATGGCTTTGCAGACTTGAATTTTAGGTGAACAGTGGAGACTCAATTTCAAGTAAAGGTGAAATATCCCCCATAGCATCAGTGTAGCAGTATGGACATTATATTGTTTTATACTCTTCACTGTCGGGCTCAAACAGATATGTACTTCTAACAGTTATGAAAGAAAGCAGGAATATAATCCAGTGAAAACGGAAGCAAGCTATTTTGTGCACACAGGTGAAAGGTGGGTCAGAAGCAAGACGAGACGGAATTAAATATCATCATGTCCAATACCTCATTCAATATTGAAGTAAGCAGCGTTTGAAAGTAAATTTTGGTGTTAAAGCTGCTGTCATTTAAAGGATCATTTTTAACAGAAAAACAAAAACTTGATCAAATTGTTTTTATTTTAAACATTTTAAACTGAGCAACGAAGGAACATGTCACCCAGTGCAACAATGTGGCTCAGTGATGTGTTTTTAATATTTTCTGGACAATAATGGAGCTTTATGACACAGAGGAATAAGATATTTCATGCTTTGGATACTCAACAATATTTGTAAGTAGGTTAATTGTTGGTTGGGGTGTTTTAATGGGATTTATTGACAATAAGAAGAGAATATCACCAGACTTATCTATTAAATATGAAATGCAGTATTTTAGTGTTTTTTATTACTTTATGTGTACTTAGAGGTCAAAATGACCAACGTCTCACTGTGTACTGACTATATTCTATTAGAATTGATGAACAACAACAGAGTGTGAGTGTCACAGAGCTTCACATTCAGGAACTGTCAAGTTCTGACATCACAGCTGCTTCACATTCCTTAAAGGAGGTTTTTAGTTGAGATTCAGAAACACTTTGCACAGTTTACTCAAGTTTTGGCTGTGAATAGATCAGCAACCATGTTTAAACTACCTTGCTGTCGAAGAGGTTATTTTCAAAGATGTTTCATTATGTGAAGTTAAAATCATGATTATTAGTATTTCTCTGACTTTGCTCAACAAGAGGGTTGTCTCTTAAGTCAGCTTATATCTGCTATGATGGCACATGAATTTACAATTAAATTTGTTGATTTCTCTATTACCTACAGAAAACTTGAAACATGACTGAAAAAGTTGTGGACAATAGGTGCAGACTGCTCCATCTCCATCCATGGAAGGTAAGAAAAATATATCATGGAGACAGTAAACTGAATAACTAGAAAAATGCAAACACTTAATGTAATGCAATTTGTAGTGTGGTTCTATTAGACAGCCTCAAAAATGAGCATAGAGTATAATCAACTCTATGATACAAAGAAGGATTTCTTACCGGATTATTATATTGCATTACAGTGGTTTATAAAGAGTGATCAATCACTTAATTAAGTCTGACTCATTCCAAACAGAGTGCATTTGTGTTTACCAGATGCTCCTGTAGCCAAGACCTCTACGGAAAACCGTATAGGGAGGACTCCTTGCCCCTACAGACTGTTCGGTAGACCAGTGGCATGTTTCACAAGAAGTGACAGTGTTGTGACAGGGATCATGGCGGCAGGTAAAGGAACCAGGCACAGACAGCGGTGTCAGAGGGGAGTAGTTTATTAAGGGGGAATAAAAAGACACTTACTACCAGTAAGGCGGGTGGGTAGGTGAAACCAAGGACATCCAGAAACAAAACAGAAAACATCCAGGCAGGGCCAAAACAAGAACACAAAGAAACTGCAGAGTATCAACACAATATGTACAATGACATAACAAGAGACAACAGGGCAGGGTTAAATACACAGGGACTAAAGAGGGGATCAGACACAGGTGAACACAAGAAGCCAGGTGAAAACAATTAACACTGAGTGGCAAATCCAGACAACACAAGACCAGAACTCGGATTTTTATTCAAACTTTGCAAAAGATGCTTCACGTGGTTTATTATTATATTTGTTTTTACTCTACAGAATAAAAAAAGTACAAAAGAACACATGGGCGATGAAAGTGGACAGCGCCCCGGCCCACAGCAGAGGTAAGGAAATCCCTCCCTGCCCCAACCAACTGTACAAACAGCCTCATTTTGACCCAAAGTCTTTCTCCCGGTCGTGTTAGTAAAACTCTGTGGTTCACTGCAGACAAGAGAGAGATTCACTTCAGGTGATTCCTGCAGATTTAAACCTGAACATTAGTATAATCAGCTGTGTTTGTGTTTATTAGCAAAGACGCCTCCTCACATGATCCAATCACCACAACAGCAACAGCTGGAAATGTAAAAACAGAGAAGAGCCACTGCAGGTACATATTCTTTGACCGCTGTAGAGTAAGTTTCACATCAGCTACATTTTTACCAGTCTGCACTTGTACATTTTATACATATAAAAAAGTAAAGTGTGTCACTGTAATACTGAATGTTGAGAGTTTCTGTTTCCTTCAACAAAAAACAGAGAGGCACTTCATACGGATGGAGCACAGAGAACCCCTCAGAAACCTCACAGGAGTTACTCATTTCACATCACTTGGCAGAGTTTGTTTGCACACACTGACAACCTGTTTCTCTCTCTCCACGTTGCAGCCCCGTCAAAGCTACAGAGGGCACTCTGTATACCGCAGACAAGGTTGATGAGGTGGTCAAGTTTATAGCTCCTACTGAGTAAGACGAGGAAGCAGCAGAGAAGGAAGCCAAGAAGGAGAGAAAGGACAAGCTGCCCATTCGTGGTGCAGGCTGTGCACCAGACACTGGCCAAGCAGCACTTGTCTTCCAACAGGTCAGACCCCAAACCAGTTCATTTTCTAAGTTCCTTTTCAAAACCACAAAAATAACAAGAGTAGGACTGGGTGTTGAACCTGAAATTTGGCCGTAACTCTATCAAAGGTTGGCACTCAATGTCTGATTAGATCTGTCAGCAGGTTTTTTGACTTACTCTTTGATTGGAAAATAATCATTTTTAGACTGTGATTTAAGTCTGTGTATAGCTGCATATGTTTGCATAATGTTCAGCTGTTTTTTTTTTGGGTAGATATTAAGTTAATATATTATTTTAGTTGTGTAGAGTTTTTCTTCATAATAATATATCTGAGGAAAATGTTGATTTAAACAGAATAAATACAAATTAGTGTGCGTTTTTATCCACCACTCTCATGCAAATAGTAGGAGTTCGGCTGCAATGACCTATATTTTTGTATTATCAATTCACTTTTTTTGATTAATCACTACTGCACAGAGCCTAGGTGAGGTCTTGATTCCCTGACCAAAGGTCCAAAGAGATATTCAGTTTCACACTTCTGGCAAGTGTAAATTGAAAAATGCTTATAAAAGCATGTGGATGGAAATACACTTGCAGTGTCAGCCTCACAGCTTTGTCTGTCATTTTATTGACCATGTGTGTTTTTGTTTCTGTCTCTTTTCTGTAGTGCCAAAACATGTCACAATGATGTGGCACAGGTCATCAGCTTCCAGCGCCTCTGAAGGAAGCAGGTATTGCTTGGGTGAGTAAATCCCATTAAAAAAAAAAAGAAAAAAAAAAGCAGGTTTACCTTTTCAAGAGATTTTGGCATATTTACAAGTTTTTTGTCAAACACCTTCATCCTGGAAGCAGATGTTTGTTGCTCTGTCACGTCACTAAAACAAAGAAGTAAACCGAATAAATTTAAATCAAAACGAAATCTAAAACGTTAAGTGAAAATGAGTGCCACTTTGTCACTGAGGAGTTTTCTGATATTGATGGTGTGGCAGACTAGGGAGGGTACGATTCACCTAAACACAGGACACTCAAACACAAAAAAGAGCACTTTTAATCTTCATCTGTGACATCTGTTGCCAAGACTTCAGTCACTTCAGTCTGTGAAACTGAACAGATCATTTACAGCAGCCACACACACACACGGACAGACACTATCCTGGAGATCAAACAACACTAACAGCAGAAACTTACCAGTCCTATCTTTTCTTCACACTGAAGAGGGCCATGTCAGTTCAGGCTCCTGAGTTTCATGATGACTACCGAATTAGTTGTCTGATTTGATGATTCTTGTCCTGAAATTTTCTCCCGATAGTTCACTTCTGTGTTCTTCTGTGATAGTTCACCCTGTGCATCAAACCCTCCGTGTGTCTCTTGTGTGTCCTGGATCAGATCAGGAGCTTGTCGTCGCTGCTGCAGGAACCCACTGCCAGTGTGGGAAAAAGATACAGATGCCCCGTTGAGGACCACCTGGTGTCCTCAACGGGTGTCCTGCTGTGTATGGTGTGTCCTCAACAGGAGGTGGCAGGAGATAACCGTACCTTATTCTAGTTTAAAAGGTCGGTTAGGTAAAAAAAAATACCAAAACATAAGAAAACATACTTGCCGGTTTATTAGGTACACCAAGCTAAAACGGATGCAGTCTGCAAAACATTTTAGAGTGATACTGATTTAAATTTGTGATCATTTTGGAAAATGTAGTTTGTGTGGTGCTGTATATTGTGTTATAATGCAAGGTTTTTCTAACAGTTTGTCAACCCCTTTGATATAAATAAGGTGGACAACATATTAGACACACTGCAGCCTCCATATAGTTGAATCTAAACCTCTCTATAATGAAGGCAGGATTCATAACATACAGTATTATCAGGAGTAGTATTATCAGGGGACATGGCAGATTCACACAGGGTTAAGATCACAGACAATTATTACAAATTACTAGAGGTCTGCAGATAATATTTGTCCTATGCAAATTAGGCTTTAGACTACATTAGCATTAGCAGGGTGTACCTAATAAACTGACAACTGGGGCTGTGCCTGAAATCTCTCTTCACTCATTTACTTCTCCCTATACAATGGACACTCAATAGTTTACTCAGTAATGAGCAGTAAATTGAGATTTCGGGCACTTATAAGCAACAGGCCACGGACACTACTTTTCTCACTTCATTTTGGATTTTTTTGAGGGCTTGTCATCACTTGTCTGGCTGTCATTTTTTATGTGTACTCTCCCTTTAATGTGCAGCTGTAGAGCCCACCCTACGCGAGAGGAGGACTTCACCAACCTATCTCTCAACCTGGTACCTGGACATTCAGTCCAGCAAATGCTCCAGGATTACCTGATGGCAAGATTCAGCTGTTCGCCTTCAGTGACATCATCACATGACCAGTCACACACACACACACACACACACACACACACATTGTATGCGTTATCCATAACCCAACTGACATCATCTTGACTCTGTGCTGTTGTTCAGGAGAACGAGGTGGACTTCAGGTGTGACTGTGGTGAAAACACATCTGGCCAGCAGTGCATGTTTGTGACCCTGCGCAAGTAAGTGAATGAAATCCAACACGGAAGGTCCAACTGTGGACCAAAGGACTATACCATAGCGTTTACTCCTTAACTTTTTTGCTCAACATTGTACGGTTTTAGATTTTTAGGTGTATTTATTTGCTGTATTTATTTTTCCACAGTTCCAGGCAGTATTGGTTTCCATTAATATGCACATAATGTGAAAATCTATGTGAACTCTTAAAACTTGTTTATTTTGTGTGAAAATCAAATCATCAACACCTTTAGTTGCATGGTGCCTAGTTCATACAGCTTTTTAAGAGTAAAATTCAAAAGTGCACCTTTCAAGCACTTTCAAGGTACCTAAACCAACATTTTCCAGACTCTCAAAGCCTTCTCACCACATCTTTACTGTTTCTTTAATTGCAAGGAGACAACAAACAAATATGACAACAGGATCATTTCATTTCAAATATGAAAAGATTTTTGGTTTACATGTGTGATTGTGTAGAGGATGAAACACCACATTATGCTGAAAATCAAGATTTTTTTAAATTGTATGTGTGTGTGTTGCCTTTCACCTTTTACAGAAATCAAGTATGAACAAATCTGAAATGACTCGCAATTCGTCCGAATGAATTCATATGATGTCTGGATTGTCCGTTGAGGATGGCTTTGCTCGCTCGGGTTCTGCATTTTCATATCGTTCAACATAACGGCATTAGCCTAGTTTACTGATGCAACAGGTTAAGATTATAGCAAATCTTTAGAGTGCATTCTGCTAGACCACAAGGAAAACTACTTCGAACGGTCTGTTGCGCTCATAGACTGTCAATTTTGAGGTCACTGCAGTCCAAATATTAACATTTTCCCCTACGTTTAAACAAATGTTGGAATTTTCAATAAAAGGTGTGTGTGTGTGTGTGTCTGTGTCTGACTGTATTCCTTCACAGGCTGATAGTTGGTACAGTCTGGTGAGTGTCATCAGCCATAGGCACCGGAGGAAAGGCATGTAACAGTCACACACTGAAGTCAGACTGTATAGTTCTGAGACACATTATACATAGATGATTGTCTGTTCATTTGAGGTAGACATATCTACTTACAGTTACTCTCCTTATAGTGTCTGTCTGAGCAACTTTGAATGGAATTGTTGAGTGTTGTTATTTTTACTGAAATTTACCAGTGATGTGATGAATTGTAGCCCTACATGCTTCTCTGCGCTTCCAGTTACCCACCCTAACCTCCATAGAGAGGGTGTCTGCGCCCCAACCACTTACATTATTTAAATCAAATGTAAACAGAAGAGGAGCTATACATAAAAACCCTATAAACGTAAGACCAGCACTGCAACACTGGACATAGCTGTTGTCAGCTCTTCTTGAAGCCGTCAACGCTGCTATTACCTACAGTGCATATGTCATTTTCTGCACATCTCATTCAATGGTCATTTTAGTCATCTGAGTCCAGCATGGTGCACTCTACGATCACTGCTGCTTTCGGTTCAGGTCTTACTTATTTATTATTAGGTATTTTCCTGGAATAGCTACATTCAACTTTTTATTCTGTATTATATGCATATTGTATAATTTTCTATCTTAGTAAATATTTATATTTACTGGTAAAGGAGGATTAGCAAAGTAAGAATTTCATTGTGTGGTGTAACTGCTGTAGCTGGACTACAGGCATAGGCAATAGGCAAATATTCCTACACTAGATGTCTATCTGAAAGTGCTGTAGCTAAATTCAAGGAAGTGATTCCATCAGAACTTAATGCAGTGCCATACGTATGTCAGTATAACAGAGGACTCCTCTGCTAACTTTAGTCCCTCCGAAATTGATCATCTTGCTGTTAGTGCTGCAGGCTCACTGTGAATGACACTTGACTCTATTGCCCCTTTAATAAAGAAGATAATACAATATAAGCTAAATAAAATATAGCTCCATGGTATAACCCTCAAATTAAAGCAAACATCACGTAAACTTGAAAGGAAATGGCGTTCAACCAATCTGGAAGAATCATGCCCAGTCTGGCAAGAGTCACAATTCTATTTAGCCATATATTTCTGTAGATCTCAGTAGTAACAACTTCATGAGCTTCTTTAATGATACAATTCTGACTATTAGAGACTAAATTCAGCGCCTCCTGCCCTCAGCTGGTACTGACTTATCTTCAAACACAGGAATCCTAAAAGCAACTGTAAAACCTCATGTACATTTAGACTGTTTCTCTCTCAACAACCTTCATCAACTAACTTCAAAAATGTCTTCATCTAAGCCATCAACATGTCTCTTAGACCCTGTCCCAACTAGGCTGCTGAAGGAAGTAGTTAGTTAGCATTTCCTTAGATATGATCAATCTGTCCTTATTAAAAGGTTATGTCCCACAGTCCTTTAAAGTAGCTGTAATTAAACCTCTTCTTAAAATGCCCACTCTTGATCCAGGGGTTTTATTAAACTATAGACCAATATCTAACCCTCCCTTTCTCTCCAAGATCCATGAGAAAGCAGTCGCCAATCAGATGTGACTTCCTGCTCAACAGTAAGTTGTTTGAGGATTTTCAGTCAGAATTTAAAGTGCATCACAGCACAGAGACAGCACTGGTGAAAATTACAAATGACCTTCTAATTGCAGCAGATAAAGGACTTTTCTCTGTACTTGTCTTGTTAGATCTTAGTGCTGCATTTGATACTAATGACCATCACACTGTATTAGAGACTGGAACATTTAAGCAGGTTTAAGTCCTATTAATCAGATCGATATCAGTTTGTACATGTTAATGATGAATCATCCATGTACGCCTAAGTTAGTCACAGAGTTCCACAAGGTTCTGTGTTTGGACCGATACTATCCACCTCGCTCGAGGAAAAGTCTCACTATGAAATCTGTAAATAATCTTGTCTTCCTGCATTGTCTTCCTGCAAATAATGCAGGAAGACAACGGTGGAAACATGAGTCAGTTGGAGAGACGAGGTTGTTGTGTTGGGAGTACAGAAAGCGAATCTTAGAGTATTGTCAAGACACCTAGAATAACAATCTGAGCCGGTCAGTGGCAAAAACAAGCAAGGATCATGTTGCAGTCATTGCATCTCTTGGTAACTAGTCATTTAGACCTTTTTTCTTTCTTGGTTTGTCCAAGAATCTACTGTATTTTGTAATATGCCTTTTGTGCCATGGCTTTAATCAATTAAATGGTGTTTGTTCTTCCACTGTCATTTGTGTTCTCCGTTCTGAAGCCTTGCCTATTGTGACACTTGTAATAAGTCCACACTAAATTACATATGGCAAAGTTTCTGCTTCAGTACTCTCTGCTGCTCTAAAGGCTTAAAAGCTTATCATTCTTGCTTCTACTAGTTCCTGCAGACAATTACAATGCATTGTTCTCCTGACTTTGCCTTTACTCATTTTATTTGTTAAATTCATTGACATGTATGTTCTTTTACTCACTGTGACATCAGTGATTGGGTGGCCAGAGCTGAAAGTTTCGGCCTCGAATAGTGCAACTTTGTACTTATAAAAAGGCTATGCATTGTTTGATGTAATGAGAAGTTTGCTAAATTTGTATCCAGAATTAGTTTGAATGTAAATATACACAAATATAAAACTAATAGTATTTACCATCAAATTACAAAAAACACATCGACATAAACCTTT
>JAVQJV010022301.1:0-19054 GCA_036024995.1 Gadopsis bispinosus | reverse complement strand
AGGACAGTATGAAAGAGATGTAATTTATCTTCATTGCAACTAATTTCCAACACTTTTTTTTGGAGAGCAACGAGGTGGAATTGGAATCTCTCCCTGGTTACAAACTGGGTTACACATTTCTACGGTTTTATTGACAGAGTAAGCACAGAAAGAGGCAGGCGTGGGCTTAGGGAGGGGGGTGAGAGAAATGCCAGGTATCTAAAAGTGCAGGTATTGATCAGAGAGACACCTTTGAATTCTAATACGCCTGTTTATGTCCTCTGTTACACAGTATTTTATTCAGGAGAGAAGAAATATCTGCAGGCTGATCTTCGATTTAATCAGTTTGACCTTCAATTTGACCTTTACCTAATTCCTTGACAATAAAATACATTTAAAATGAAAATATTCTCTGAAAATGGATGTAGTCACCCGGTTCTAGTGAAGGTATTTCATGCAGTTCCAGCAGGGGTGGAGGGAAAATTCCCTGCAATATTCATCCACAGGTTACACAAGTTACTTTTGTCAGTTTGGGGATCATTTGTTTTCTCCACCACTGAATCTCGGTATCCTCTTGTGAGGACTGTGCAGGTGGCAATCCACCACCCTATCACGCTAGGTTGATATGAAAACAAACACACCCTCCTCTGCACTCAACCCAGTCAAAGCATTGTCTGATGCCAGTTCTGTCAGGCAGACATCTAAAACAGAGTCAATCAGACAGAGTGTGTAACAGGAACAACAGAGGGGATGTGGTAGTCAAACAAAAGATCATAAGCAAGCAGCAATTAATCTTTGTGTGGCTGGAATTTATTTGATTCATGGCAAAATCCATGCAATATCTGAGATGAGTGACAGGCTTCCTACACTTTCTTTTTTACCAGTGTCGGCCCCGTTTCCAGGTGAAATTGTATTGACTTTTTCCTGGATTACATCTTTGCTGCAATTTAAACCTGAGGGTTTACAAGTGCTTTGTCTTAATCTGTCTGTATCCCCCAAGCAGCAAGCCATGTTTACGGCCATGTCAGGACAACACACAAACGCACACTTGAGACTGAATTTTTGGCCACCTCTCTGTGAGACAGCCAAGGCTACTTAGATTGCGTGAGAGTGCCTGAGCGTGTGTGTGTGTCTAAAAAACATGATCTCAGCTGAAAAACCACAATTAGATTGTTATTGTCACAATTTCAGTAGTCGTTTAAAACAGTGAGTCAGGTTGTTTTACCGAATGAACAGCCGGTAAAAAAGATGTCACGCTGCACTAAGACACAGAAGGGATCATGTTCTGTAGGTTAGTGTGTGAAGTCAGATCTGGTATGAATAGATTGACTGACTGATTCTGGAAATGCATTTACTGCAAATGGTGAACAATAACCTTTTGACCTCCCCACTCCACCTCAGCAAGAAATAAACAGTGCGTCATAAGAGGTCTGTTCATGCATGTTTCTGACGTTGATAACATGTCCATCCTTGATAGTGTCGCGTGTATGAGTGCTGCAGGTCACATTTTTCTATCATTAACTGGTTGTGAACTGATTAATACCACTGAATATTTTTTCTGTTTTTAAGTGACAGGTACTGACACAATGAAATGTCAGCAGCACAAGTCACCAGTCTTAGTTGCACACATGGAAAAGTTTTTATTTATTTTTTAATTCACAGCAATAGTTGGGACAGAATTTGCTACTGCACTCAACCAACCTGGTGAACAAAGTGATTTTAGAGAGACATTTCCATCTATTTCTTTCAACTTAATCTATGTATGTGTTTGCAGCGGGAGAAGGAAAATCATCATTGCTGATAGACGATAACTGTGGCTGTTTTTTTTTTTTTCTTTTACTCATTGTTGCTTGTGTTTTAAACCTAATTTCTTGCTTTGAAGCATCTTAATTATGTCTCTGAAAAATGATTGCCACATATGCTTGTTTGGCCTGTTTTTAAAAAAGACTTGCCATATCCACACGCATGTGTCTGCCTTTCACGTTCGTCACTAGCCTACAGTTCTGTCATATTTTGACATATTTTGAGTTAATGGTGCAGCTTTCAGTGCTTAGGGGGCTCAGGCTGAACGGGTCAGCTGACAGCCAAGCCGCGGCAGCCATTCGCTTGCTGGATTCAGCCAGGACAGCATACGAGAGGGACGTTCTAAAAGTTATCGTTCAGATTTTTTTGACAGAAGGTTAGGCAGCATCTTCCAGCAAGCAAGGGCCTTGCTCTCTATGGATTTGTACTGCAGTACTATACACATCACATATTACTTTGAGATTCAAATGTCTGAGTCGTGTGTTTTGTAAACTGTATCCAGTGTGTAGTAATTCACCTGTGAAAAATTAGGATTAAGACATATTTAAAGTGCATAGAAGAGGCCACCACTTTGACTGAAATACCTCGACTGTTAGGTTTCCGTACACACATACAAGCCCCCCTTAGGATGAACTGTAATAGTTTTGGTGATCCCTTTGAAGGTTCATTTAGCGCCATCAACAGGTCAAAAATGTTTATTTGTCCAATACTTTGGTTTATGGTCAAATACCTGGAAAAACTGTGGCTGTACTTTGTGTTACTGAAAAACTGTTAGCACGGTAATAAGCTAAGTTAAGATGGCGAACATTATACCTGCTAAACATCAGCATGTTAGCATTCTGGTGTTAACATTTAGCTCAAAGCACCTTTGGCCATACTGCACCTGCACCATAAAACCAAACACAATTGAACAGTTTTAATACTAACTACTTTACACTAGCTTTGATCTTTATATTGATTGATATATACTAGCTGGCTCTAGTCTAGATCTAATACTGGTGTAGCAAAAATATGGCCATGCAGACCAATTTCATTTGTTGCCTGTCTCCCAACTCTCCCAAGAAGCAGAGACGGTGGCTAATTGAAAGTGACGGCACAGAATCAAAATAGATGGAAAAAGTTGCTGGTCATGACTCACACCTCATTAATTTTTAAGCGAGATGAGACAGTGTATTGGGTGCAGGGTTGCTGGGCATTGTGTATTGAGTGAAGCTGGACTGCAGCTGCTCTGCATGAATGTAGGGTAGCTCACAGTGAACACACTCCTATAAACAAAGCTATAAAAAAATCACTGTCGGAGATGTTTCTCAAACAAGAGCATTTTCAGACAAAGTAACAGGTATGATGTTTCAAAACGGATGTTTGAGATGTAAAGTCAGCACTGCGATGGGAGATGAGTCAGAATCTGGCTTCCTTGCTATATATAGTTTGATGTCAACTTCTGTTCTGGTTTTTTTTTTCCTTTTAATTTAACTACAGTTTTAGCTATAACTGCTTCAGTGACTTTCCTCAGCTACCAAACGCTGCTGCGTCCAATACATCACACAATGCTTTCAGCTGAGAAGCCCATCAGTGCCTTCTGTGCTCGTGTTACCACGGTGAATGATGAAACTGGAGGCCTGTTGCTATGACAGGACTGCTTGTCACAGTGTGCATCCAGAAACTCATAATCCCAACCCTTTTTGTAGGACGTCTAACCAGACAAATAAATAAATACAAACACAAGCCATAAGATAAGTGATTTGGAGAGGCAGCTAGAAACGCCGTTTACCCCTTACATCATCCACTGATGCAATAAGTACTATGTTTCAAGATCAGGAGACAGGAGACCTTGATTTGGTCACAGTCTGCTGAAAGGCATACTTTGCTTCCTGTCAGTGTTTTCAATATGATACTATGCATTTGCAGACCTCACTCAAACCCATGGCGGTATGCACCAAAACCTGCTGAATCTCTGTGATTCGTGACGTCCCATGGATTCTTTAAAGTTTGATTAAATGTAATGCTTGGATACTTTTTTTGCAGGTGTAGCACAACGTCAACATGGCTTTTGTTCTGTTTTTGTTGCTCATGATTGCATGGCTGCATCACACACTTACAGTGGATGAGAGTTTACCCAGCTGTAAACGAACAATGTTCAAACGACTAATACTTATTTCAACTCACTTTGAGTTTTGTTACCTCTGACACAAAACATCACAGTAATTGGTGTTTGACAGCTGAAATAATCTTTATACCGCCCACTTACAGCCGCCCAAATCATGTGTACTATGTGCCCACTTATTAAGTGTCTCAGGCATTTCTCCCTGTCTGTGTGTCTCAATTTGATTATGCAGAACAGTCTCCACAGAGCTCATTATTAAACTGTGGGCGAAATGTGCTGTGGTCAGAGCTGCACTGTGAATTTGATTAGGACTGAAGCCTTCATAAACACAAACAAAACACTCTGCCTCACTCCCCTACGTCACATACATGCATGCAAAGTCACACGTGCACACACACAAACGGCACAAGGATGTATATATGTGCAAAAAAAATTAAAAAGCACCCACACATGTCAATCTTTTCGCAACCTCTCACACTGCCTCTCACTTTCCCTTTTTCTATCTCGGTTTCTCTACGTGCTGAAAATGAGTTCACACTTGAGTTATGTCTGAATCAGCACCTCGTGAAGGTCATAGAGACAGAGTCCTACATACCGAATACACTGAACAGTGAGACAGAGATGAGGATTGGATATTTTTGTCCTCTGAAGTATTTAAACGCTGACTTATGAATGGTTCTGTGTAAGTAACACTGATCACTGATCTAACTTGAGTGTGCAATAACTGTATGGTTCGGCGTATTCCTGTGGCCTGTGTATTTACTGTAATGCCTGCCTGCAAACCAGAAATAACAATTTTTTCTTAATATTTAAGTGATCAATGTCAACAAGCACCATCTCACGAGCTAAGACGTGAGAACTTGCAGTCATTTCAAAGCTGTATGACATTTCCACAAAACATTTTGCTGCATGTCTGTACTACCAGATGTGATCTGGACTTGCCATTTTGCTTTCTCCCTGGGTTAGGAACAGCCCAACTGTTCAGCCTTTTAATTTTAACAAGCTGATATTTATGCAATTTATGCAGCACAGAGGAAAAATGCTCCCCAGGCTGAGGTGTCGTGGGAAATTGACAGATAGTGATACAAAGAGCTGAATGGCTGTAGCTCTCCAGTGCATATAGGATCATTGAAGAGAGAGAGAGACTGAGGTGCTGTAGTGGCTCAGGTGTCTCACAGAACTCCTCAGTGCGGGGATAAAACAGGCATCGGTCAGTCAGGTGAATCCATTTTGCCATACATGCAAACCATGTTATGTCAGGAGTACAAACGTGTGTGTGTGTGGTCATGTGCCTGTTCATTTGGTTTCCTGTGTGGACCACATGTGGTGTAGGCTGCGTGTCTGAATTTGCCCCACAGTAGCCAGTCTAGTCCTGACAGGTCAGAGCAGTTAAGCGGCGGTTGTTACCCACATGTCAGTGAAACTGCTTAAACACTCCTTACTGCTCAGATTTAACCGCAGCAGCTGTCTAGTTTGGGATAATGAAGCCGCATGATTTCTGCTAATTATTGCTCACTGTATTCCTGCCAGGGACCGCTGGAAGCCTTGAAACGCATCACAGCCAATAAATTAGTTAGGTAAACAGTAAACAGTGGGGATATTATTTTATGCTCTTGCCAGCCAGAGCTCTGATGGACCCAGACGAAGTATCCACGACACAATACTCGCGTTTGTTTGTTTGTTTTTATTAAATGGAGAAGTATAAGTGCTGTTGAGTTATGTAACTTTGAATGTTAAAAATACTTTTTGTGAAGCAATTTAAAAAGGTAGAGGAAAACAAGGCAAATGACAATCAGCTGTTGCCAGCAAATGAGTGGGATTTTTCAATGAATTAGGAATAATGATGATGAACTAATGTCAAGCACAAATAAGCTGTAAAAGAGACTAATGTCTACATGTCTACAGCAGACATGTTTCGGCTGCATCTCGTGTGTCTGAGGGAACAGATACGCTTCAGTGTTAATCAATACGGTTGTCTAAACCTGCCATGCCACGGCTTTAGTGTCACTCGCAGTGTATGTGTCTAACTGTGAGCCTTGTAAAGCCTCGTCTTCAAGTCTATTAGGTGTGTAACTGCAGTGGTTGATTTAATGGGCTGTGGGCACTCCCAAAGCATCTCTCAGCACATAGACACTGATTGAGCTGCTGCTATTGAGCTGCTGCTAATGTGCTGCTGAAATGCTTGTCCAGTGTAGACAAGGTGTTTGGGTTGATCTAAGTGCACTGTAGTTAGTGTGGCCTGCTGGGATAAGCCTCCATATAGCTAAATGTTACATTCTTCCTTCATGTAGACTGTCTCTCTGGGCCCCTTTTCTATCGGCAACAACAGTGACACAAATGAACAAACACAGCTGGTCATTCTCTACAGCATGTGCAACACATCATAAACCCAACATTGCATGCTATATACAGTACACACAATGATTTTAGTGGACAGGTGTAACAGATGTGGTTGAACTCTAGTTGTCACGTAACTCTTTGTCCAAGGAATGGTTAGTTAGATTTAGATCTGGAATTTCCACCATTTCTCATCGCTTAGATTTGTAGTCAACTTATATTCTGCCCTGGTCCAGCATTAGCAAAGAATATCCAAGTTGGCAACAAAAACACGAGCAATAAGAAAAGGACCATTCTGAAAGGTGCAGTTTTGCCAGTTGGAAACGTACCCAGTGTTGGCAGAGGTTTGGGCCCTAATAAATGCCTTTTAGTGAAATATTGTGTCTTTGAAAAAGTTATTCTAATTTGGACTGAGTATGGGAAACCTTTTGAAAGTTTATGAAAGCTGCAGCATTTTGTTTGTTGGTGTGTAACTTTGCTCGTTTAAGGACAATTTTGTTTATGCCTTGGAAAAGAGAACAACGATTTAAGGAAAGAAAATAAGGAAATAGTATTAGGTCCTATATAATTCTCCATTGTGTCATTTAGGATGAGCTCCTTTGCTGTTCATGCTTGAGAGCTTTGAATAAGATCCACATTAGTCTTCATGTCAGCTTTTCTTCAAACCACAGCTTGAAGTTAAATTTTCAAATTAATACAAATAAAAAATAAACTGCAACAATGCTGAAGAGAATTATAGCTTTATATTTTTGGATTATTTACTGTACATAGAATATCATGCTCTTTGGAAAATCTGCTTTTAAGTGCGTGTAAATTACTGTAGAAACCAGAAGAAAGTAACCACAGTCATCTTTGTTGGATTATCCTTCATTTGGCCGTACAATCCATCCATCCATTTCTGAAAGAAACAAATCCCCGCCCTCAGCTATACTACAGCACTGGCTGTCGCTGTGATGCATCTGAGCATAGCAACAGCAGTGGAGACCTTGAGAGGATATTTTCTCTGCTGCTAATGAATTCTCTCATAACACTGTCACGTTAGTTGCCACAAGATGTCCTTTAGCTAACTGCATCACAGTAACTCTCCTTGCTGTGAGGAAATTAGCATGCAATGGATAGTCAGTCGAAATGTCTTAACCCATTTATGACTCTGTTGGGTTTTTCCAGAACTGTACTTCCTGCATTATTGTGACGCATTATGGTGAACGCTGTGGTTAATAATGCACATTTTGGTGTGTGTGTGTGTATGTCTCATTATCACCTCACCAAACACATTAGCGTCTCTCCTGGTATTGGAGCAGGATAGAGATCTCCTGATGTAGATTATGGTTTTGGAACTCCAACTGAAAGCTCCTTAGTCTGTTAAAACCCCTCCAGAACAGAGCTCTTTAAAACCTGCAGGTGTGTAAGAAGCATTAGTCCAGTCAGCCGTGTGCTTGTCCCACAATCTCTGCATGAACCCCGGTGAGTCTCCCAGTGTCAAGTCGCTCTCCCTTGCTGTGCCCATCGACTGAAATTCTGCCCTGCTCCAAATCAATACTGCTGGGCTACTGTGAGGGGAGAGGAAGCAAGGGAATGAGGGAGCCCAGGAGGGAGGAACCACAGCAAGGGAGGGTTAGGAATATAGGGGTGTTTATGTAGGAAAGAGGATGAGAGAGGGGAGGAGACAGAGGAGTCAAATTGAGGAGCAAAATGAAAGGGATGGAAAAATATAGGGAGTGGTAGGAAAGAGCAAAGAGAGGAAGAGCGGGAGAGAGGAAGGATGATTAACGGCAAAACAGAAGTGGGATGAGGGAGGGTGAAGACAACTGCAGCAGAGAGGACAGAGACGGAGCTAGGGGGACAGAGATGAGCCACGATTTCTCTTTTAGAACACACGCAGGGACAGAAGGGACGGAGAGGGCCGTCCACAGGGGACAGGGAGGGGAAGGAGGACAGAAAAGGGGGGGGAAGAAGGGGAAGGTGGAGGAGGAGGAATGGAAAGAGGAAGCATCTCAAAAGGGTTTTCCGCAGGGTGAACTCAGCCAGAGTGCGAGACGCAGAGCTGAGCCGAGCTGAGCAGTAGGTCCTGAATTATTAAACGACATATTTTGCAGCTGAGCAAACGGCCACAGCCATGTCAGATGGGTCTACTGAGGGGGCAAAGATTGTGTGTGTGTGTGTTGTGCGTATCAGTTTTTCTGACTGTTTACCTGTACTCGAATGTCTGCTGTGTGAGTAGTTTGTGCTTTTTGTCTTATCTTGTCTTATCTTTTGTGTGTGTGTGTGTGAGAAACAGCAGGGGGAGTGTATGCCCATTTAGACCCACTAATGAATGAGGAACCAACATCCTGAGGGCCTTTGTTTTAACTCCCTCCCCATTTACGCTTTCATTACAGGGTCATTCAACCCTGTCTCCTAGAAATTACATTTAAATATTACAAAATTGTTTTCCCAATTATGTTGTGATGCAAAATGTAATCACTGCCTGGATTGTGTTCAGGCATTTTTTTAAATAAATATTTCTGAACCTGCAACAGAAGTACTTTGGTCAAGGTTAGGGAAAAATCATGGTTTTGTTTAAATGTTAAACACATTGGGTCTTGTGTTTCACGTTTTTCATTTTCTGTATTATACCAAGACCATGAGCGTTCCCCAACCATAACCAAGTGTTCACAGTGCCTAGACATAACCATAAAAAGTTTATTAATGTTGTAGTCACTATGAGATGATATTAATTCCAAGATCTGATATTGCAGTATCAACATTTTTGGCAACTTGCCATATATGTTAATCAACATTTCCCCTTCATGTTAATAGAAGAATGTCATTATGCTTCCTTCAAAATGTATATGCTGTTGAAAATTACTTGTATATGAACGTGATTTCTTGGAGACAAAGTTGTCACTTCAAGTGTCTTATATCTGGATAATATCCAGATGAGATTTAAAACACTTTCCTTTAACTTTGCCATATATGTGTCTCCCTCGGCCAGATTACGAATACCAGCATGATTTCATCCGTCTCGGGTTTCCCAGGCTACACGCAGATCAGACCCTGGTGGTGATAATGCTCCTGATGCTCTTTTGCTAACAACCATCCATAAGCTAACATCAACACATGGATGAACCGCATCAGCTGCGCCAATCGGAGACAAGATCTGATTACAAAATCTGATCCTCCCAAGATGCATGAAAGTGTAAATGGAGTCATATGGGGTCACAGTGCATGTGTATTTGCAGGTGTTTCCGTTATTAGTTTTACATCATTTTGTTTTCATCTTCAGTATTCAGACTTTTTCAAATTCCTCTATCAAAACGTTTTAAAGCAGCACTAGGTCACCTTGCACATTTTCACTCAAAAATTGCACCGAGTGATGACTTTAATCTGGCTGAAATTGGGATTTCTCGTGCACCGATCTTTCCACTTCTGAGCATTTGTAAACTACAGTGTCTAGATTCCTGGCAATGGGCGTTCCTTTCCATTGCAACCCTGCTGCACAATTTCAGCCCTGACAGGTGTATTTGCATAAAAATCTTGTTAAGTCCAGCTTTAATGATGCATAATCTTTCTTCACTGTCTGCTCCCCTCCCTCCATGTCCCCTCCTCCACTCTCTGAACCTCTCTCCTCCCTTCCTCCCTTCCATGCTCTCTTACTCCTCTCTGTGGCCTCTTCCTTACCTGCCCCTGCTTACCATCCCCTTCTCATCATTATGGTGTGCAAATAACAGATCTACAAATTGCCACAGAGTGCAGAAATATAATAAACTGCTTTTGAACCACACAACTACACCTCAAACGCTTTGAATCCCTTCATCTTGGGAGCGTTAAGTGATTTTCCTCAACTTTAATAAATACGTGTATTGGGAGATTTTCTTTTCAGAGCATTAACACAGATGAGTCACCTCGATAAGACTGGACAGAGAGTCACTGATTGGCAGCACGAGCCTCTCTCAGCACTCCTCTCTCTCTTTCTTTCTGTCTTTCTTCCTCTCACTTCGTCAATCACTCTCCTCTCTGTTTCTGCTGCTCTCTCACCCACACCGCCTCCCTGTCTCGCTCTATCCGCTCTGTTTGTTTGTCCATCTGCTGCTCTTTCTGCCTCTTTCTTCATCCCTCTCCTCCTCATCACCCCCCTTCTCCCAGATCATTCCTTTTCTCCTTGTGATCTAATTGAATTTCACATCCTTGGATTGAGCTCTCGCCCTTGAGGAACAGAGAGCAGGACATAATTACATTTCTGTTTGGCTGAAAATGATGCTACTAATTCGATATGGACTTTCTTCATACAGTCGACAGCAGGGGTAGTTTGACGGGTGTCTGAGTGGAAAGCAGCCGATGTAGAAATTGTCTGTCTGGACCTACTGTATCTGTTGGTGGACAGTTGGACATGCGTGACACCAGATTCAGTGTGGTGTTTGTCAGCTAGCTTCAGTGAGAAAACACATTTCCAGTTCCAGTAAAATTGTAGTTACTTCGGAATTAGATTTAGGGTAGTTGTAGTCTTTGATAACGCAGGGCCATAATGACCTCTTGGCTTGCTATTTTGTCTGGCATCTCAAAATGCGGCGGCCTTCTTGTCCTGTAAGTTGAAGCCCTATGTGGTAAGAGACTAGTTCTTCCACTTTTACATTGTCAGTTCTATCCCTTCTATACTAGAAGAAACAGCTCATTAACATGGCTGTGCATTTTGCGCTGCTATCTGAAACTCTATTCACTAGTGTTTCAATGATTTTGTTTCATGATGAACAGTAAAGAATGCTGGCTCAGAATGTATCTGATGAAACAATCTCAGTTAGCTCATCTTTTCCTGTTCTATTCGGATTTGTAGAAGAATGGCATTACATTGGCGATCCCCCTGATATTTAGTGCCACCATGAGGTTGACATTTTAGATTTCTAGTGAAGTGGATCAACAACTATTGGATGGATTGCCATGAAATTTGGGTCAGACATTCATGTTTCCCTCGGCATCAACTGTAAGAACTTTGATGGTCCTCTGGCTTTTCATCTATGGCCATCATCAGGTGAACATTGAAATGTGTCCAATACTTTAGTTTATGATCACATAACTCCAAAACACAGAGCATGGAACAAGCACAAACTGAGGGAAGTTAAGCTCTCCTATAGGGCATTTAGTGGAATAAATCTTAGCAGCACACCCATGTAGAAAATTCTGTTGTAGAAATAACGTTTACATGATTCTGGGCACTTTCACACAGATTTCTTTGGTATGTATGTAGTATGTTTTGGATGACATATGGCATGTGCTTTACGTCAAATGCATGGAGATTACACTGTGAGCGCCGTTCTCAAACATACGTAACCATGTAGAGTATATTGGCATTAATGCACATTGCCTCAAGCAGAGGACAGAATAACTCAAGAACTAAAAATGCCTATATGAGTATTATAAATGCTTGTCATGCTTGCAGGTCCTCAACACTCCCAACAGTTCAAAGTCTGCTCTGGGATTGATGTTCGATCAGATGCGGCTGCATCTATCTTCTGCTCTTAATCAGTGCCAAGTGAGCACTGAGGAGAGAGAGACAGAGAGAAGTATGGGTGCTAAGTGGCACTAGGCCTGGTTGCTGCATAACTCACTGATAATTAGGGTTTTACCTCTGCCAATTCTTAACCATTGCTATGGCTATGCAGGTGTTGGCAGGACATCTGAGTGGACTATGGGAACATAGAATAGATAGACACAGTGGCCTCAATCGGCTTATAAGGATAGACTAGTTATTAGTTTATTTGCACACAACTGCTATTTGGACACACACAGCACACTGTATTTGAGCGTTTCGCCCTCCTTTTCATTTCTTGCGCCTTCTCATCTTCTTATAGCGCAGTCTCTCTCTTCTACTCCTAGATCATCAACATCCATTTCTTTCTCCTCTCTTCCGAGTCAGCGTCTGCGTCTGCTCATCGTCCTCTTTCCTCCACTCTTTTGAATTCCCTCCTTTTTCTAGTTCCTCCTCCATCTCCTTTGTCTCCTGCTACCTTCTTCTTTTCCCTTCCTCTACCACTCAATTTCCACCTCCTCTCCCCTTCTTCCCTGTTTCCCCAGTCTTGTTAGCATTGGTCATACATGCTTGCCTCCCTGATTAACTAACAACCCAAAGGATGTTACACCAAATAGTGTCTGCTCTCCCAGAGAGAGGCATCGATTTGCTGGCAGGCAGCAACCACACAGACGGCTGGCACATCGAAATGAGCTCGAGAGCAAAAAGTGGAAAAATAATAACTGCCAGAAGAAAACCTAGTATTTCCAAATTAGTAGCTTATATGGAATTGAGAAAATAATTCTGTGTTTTTGGCCTGAAATATAGACAAACTGCAGTGCTTTTTGAATTACTACATGTTTAAATTGGGGCAGCCATGAAGTCAATGAAAGTAGAAGCTGAAGTTGATGATGAAGCTGAGGAGTCTGAAATGCTTACGAAACGGGTTTCTAGACGAACGACAGACAGTTCTTTCTGGAAATGAATACATTTTAAACATAGCAGTGTGTGAACACAGTGCTTCCTCATTGAAAGTGTTGATTAACTTTCCAGATGCATTGCTTTTGAAGACAGTCAGAAAAAAAAATGTATACAGTGAGAATTGAAGCTCACTATGGGACTGATTTTCCCCAGAGAAGCTGTTTTTATTTTCCATTTCCAAATCATTAGTCCTAGATGCAGGTTTTGGTGATTTAAATAAGTGTTTAGTGTATTTCTGAACATGCAACAGCTTCAGTATGAGCTATTTGTGTTTTCCAGCACACATCACCATACCTAATCACTACACTTCATTTCCAAGTAATGTTGACTTTGTGATCATCATCAGTCAACACATGACTGTATTATGAGAAAATGTTACACACAGCTAAACTCGCACAGCTAAGATTTGAGAAGGGAGAAGCGTTCAGGAGCGGAGGAGGGCCAGGTTTAGAGTCAAAGTACAGGTTTAGCAAGGCAGTGAGAAACTAAATGATTGTACGCCAACACCAGTTCTCAGCTAATGACTCTGCATCTGTTTGGAGAGGGCTCAGGCAGGTCACAAACTACAAACCTAAACTCCCCCACTCCATTAATGACTTGCGCTTGGCCAACGACCTGAATGAATTTTACCGTCGCTTTGAAGATCAATGGGATAGTCCTGAAACCATCCCCCCATGACTCTATCCACCAGCTCCATTCCAGCGTCTCCACCTCCCCCACCACAAGAGGGACTTGGCCCACCTTGGAGAGCCCCCCCTTCTCCACCACCACAGTGACGACGCTCTCCGTCCTGGAGAGAGATGTAAACAGAATGTTCAAGAGGCACATTCCCCGCAAAGCAGCCTGTCCAGACTCTGTCTCTCCCTCCACCCTGGAGCACTGTGCTGATCAGCTGTCTCCGGTGTTCGCAGAAATCTTTAACACCTCACTGGAGATGTGCTATGTGCCAGTCTGCTCCAAGGCCTCCACCATCATCCCCGTCCCCAAAAAGCCAAGGTCCACAGGACTTAATGACTACAGACCTGTCGCCCTGACCTCTGTAATAATGAAGTCATTTGAACGCTTTGTGCTGTCCCACCTGAAGGACATCACCGACCCCCCCCTCTTGGATTCACTGCAGTTTGCCTACATGCAGTAAACATGGCCCTACACTTCATCCTCCGGCACCTAGACTCCCCAGGAACCTATGCCAGGATCCTGTTTGTGGATTTTAGCTCCGCCTTCAACACCATCATCTGCTGCAGGACAAGCTCTGTCAGCTGAACGTGCCTATCTCCACCCACAAGTGGATCACAGATTTCCTGACGGATAGGAAGCAGCGTGTGTATTTGGGGAAGCTTGTTTCTGACTCCTGGTCCGTCAGCATCGGTTCCCCTCAAGGCTGCGTCCTTTCCCCCCTACTCTTCTCCCTGTACACCAACAGCTGCACCTCCAGTCATCAATCCGTCAAGCTCCTGAAGTTTGCGGACGACACCACCCTCATTGGGCTCGTCTCTGATGGGGATGAGTCCGCCTACAGGTGGGAAATTGCAGCCTGAACAATCTGGAGCTCAACTTCAGGAATTACGCAGCCCCACCCTCCCCCATCACCCTGAGTGACTCTCCAGTCAGCACTGTGGAGTCATTCCGCTTCCTGGGCACCATCATCAGCTCCCTCACCAAGAAAGCACAGCAGAGGATGTACTTCCTGCGGCAGCTGAAGACATTCTGCCTGCCAAAGACAATGATGGTGCACTTCTACACCGCCATCATTGAGTCCATCCTTACCACCTCCATCACCATCTGGTACGCTGCGGCTACTGCCAAGGAAAGGGCAGACTCCAGTGTATCATTTGCTCTGCTGAGAAGGTGATTGGCTGCAATCTACCTTCCCTCGAGGACCTGCACGCCTCAAGGACCCTGAGGCGGGCAGGAAAGACTGTGGCTGACCCCTCACACCCCAGAACACAAACTCTCTGAACCAGTCCCTTCCGGCAGAGGGCTACGGTCCATCAGGTCCAAAACCTCATACCACAAGAACAGTTTCTTCCCGTTTGCAGCTGGCCTCATCAACAAGGCCGGGAGCCCCCTGGACAATAATACCCCCATAACCCCCCTCCCCTCTCAAAAGAGAACTACACACTATATTAGCGTATGGTCCAAGACAATCTGCACACTGTGAACCCTGAACATCCTCTACTGTTTGCACTAAATGTATAGTTCTCATTTTCATATTATTGTACAGTGTACAGTTTTTGCCTTCTTTTAAATGTTCTTATTTTTACCTATTTTATATTTTTTAAGTTGTTATGCACCATTTCACCAGAGCACCCTCCTTGTATGTGAAAACCTACTTGGCAGTAAGTCTGATTCTGATGATATGTCTATGATCAATCATCTGTTAATAACTTGGAGTTGTATTTGTTCTTGAGGTATTCATTATGCCAGACAAAAAACACAAAACTAGGCTAAACCCACGACAGTTTATGGGTCAGGGCTTCTCAGCTAGTAGGTTTCAGGTTTGAACTCTACATTCCAAGAAAGCCTCAGATTAGACGATCACACACAGGTCTTTACATCCAAGAGCCGGTTATCATCAAGGTCACAACCCACCACCTCACTGGATGTATGCCTGTTAACCTTAAATCACAGTGACGATAATACAGAGTGCAAATGTAGGTTTGAAGAAAGAAAGAAACATCATCTGCCCTGTGTGGCACTCTTACCCCCTGCCCCGATCTTGACCTGATGACCCACAATGTTCAACCGTCAAGCCCTCGTGTTTACCGTTTTCCACTGAGCTTCCAGCATTATATGCATATTGGGCTGTAACACTGCTTGTCTGGCCCTGTGGTCTCCATGGGCATATATGACATGTTTCAAATCATATCAGAATCATCTTGGAAGAAATATCTTAACCGATGAAATGGCCTCAAGCCTTGTGCTTGCATTCTTTACAAGGATTGTTCTCTCTTGGTAAAAATACATCTCCATATGAATAAAATATGGATTTAGAGCTTGTTACAGATAATTAGCTCATTTGTTACTATAACAATGACACAGCACTGGTATCAGCTGCCAATTACCATTTGTCTTCAGGAAGTTAACTCTTATGAAATTAAAGCACAGTAATGGAGGCAGCAGGAGCCCAGGTGTCCATGTATAAATAAATGTAAAATTTTAAACAAGTGCAGACTCTTTACAGTCTCATGGTGCATTTGTGGTTTTGACCTACAGACATGTGTAATATGATGTGATTTGTGTGTGATTTCAGCTCTCTGGCTCAGTGTATTGATCAGATCAAAGAACAGAACAATGTTACACAACATCTCTTGCTGCTGAATGTTGGCAAGTCTGACCGGCTCACAACTTAATTTGACCCTACTGAAACTGACAAAAGGAAGGATGTTCAAGCATTGTGACAAAGGTACAGTAAAGTCTCCAGCTATTCTTTATTTGGCTGTTGGATTCTGAGCTCACTCTCAGTTTGGCTGAGTTTCTGGACCCTCCAGATGGGTTGGAGGCCTGGTGGAGCTCCAGAGATTCAACTCACCCTCTGTTTGGGAGAGAGGGTGAGAGTTCCTACGTGAGCGATAAGACAATCAAGGAAGAGGACGTGTTAGTAAAACAAAAAAGAGAGGGAGACTCTGGGTGACCATCTCCAAGACAGAGCGAGACACAGAGACAGCATATGTGTGTGAGTGTGTGTTGGCAGTCATGTGTTACACACCCAGCCTGACTAGTGCCATCTGCCTTGTATCAGGGGTCTTTCAGGGACTGCTCTCTCCTCTCCACTCTCCTTAATTCCTCCTTTTCACCTTCTCTCTATTGTCTGCGCCCCCCCCCCGTTCACCTCACCTCTTCTCTCAGTTGCATTTCCCTTTTAATGTAATTGTAGTTCAAGCTGAAACTGCTTGAACTACAATTAGCGAAAAGCAAAAGGTGAAAAGGAAAACGTATTTACCATTTGTGACCTGACAATATGCAACATCACTGCACATCTGCCACTGCAGAATGTATAAAAGACAAAGCAGCCAAAAAGAACACTACTCAATGTGACAAGAAACACTGAGATAGGAAGTAAGGGAAAGAAGGAAACAGTCTGAGAGCATCTGAGATTCTGAGAGAAAAATGGAAGCCAGGAGAAAAGGCTGGGAAGGCAACAAAGGCAAAGAATGAATAGGTGAGAAACAGAGAAGGAAGATGAAAGCTCTGTAGTTCAAACCAACTCCCAGCTTGGCCTCAAATCTCCTGTTACCATGGTGATTTAACCGCTGATATCCCCCGAGACTCTGTCCTGAAAACACAGGGGAAGAGAGAGAAAGAGTAACACAAGGACAGGCAGAAGGGCAAAATAGCACAGGTGTGCTAGACAGGGCTGTGCTGCAATGAATAAACAATACTCTCTAAAATAATTTCATTATGCCAAACTTTCAAAATTGTCAGGTTATGCTAAGACATTTTGTAGTTTAACATCAGATGATGTAGTAGTAGCACTTAGATAGACGCATGTGCATTGTTTGTTTTCATTAGCATTAGCAGGGTTCATGCACTTAACTCAGTCTATATAGAAGAGCAGTATCTCAAACTTTACGCAAACTTCTGTTAAAGCTGGACTAATCAGTATTTTTACTATGTGTAATATGTTGCTCCTATAAACCCACACCCAACTCCACAGTTCCCATCAGCTCTATGATTTGGTTTTCCTACCCACAACTTCAGTTTCCGTTCAGTCTCATCAACCGTGTTTACAGACACAGTGGGCAACTGTTTTCAACGAAGAAAGCTCAGATACACGCCCCTGCTCAGCGCCGAACAGCAGACAGAAAAGCTTAGCGCACATTCACACCACATTCATACACCGATGAAGACACAGTTGCCATGCTGGCCCCCACCAGGGGCAACTCCGGGTTCAGTGTCTTGCCCGGGGACACTTCGACATGTGGACAGCGGGAGCTGGGGTCGAACCACCAACCCTGGGGTTAATGGATGACCGCATTCATGCTCCACACTGTATTTTTTGTTTTACCACAAAAATGATTACTAAAGATCACTGATTGTCTTCTAAGTTAAGTATACTCACCAGTGCGGATACTATTTTCTCTTGATATTCTTAACATGTCTTTTGTGTCTGTTCTACATTGTCATTGTGTCTATCAGAGTGAAACGTTTTGTTGCACGCATTCAGTAGCAATAAAGGAGGTGAAAATGAAGTTGAAACTTCTATAGGAACTTTTAATAATCCTGTAATGTTTCATCATTTAAATTTTGTTTTGCATTCATTATCTTGTGTTTTTGAGCGCACAAGATGCATCATGTTTATTGTACCTGATGCACTGCATGTGCAGATAAACATATGAACATGTATCACCAATGCAACCGGGAACATGTGACATCAATATAGCACCTTGTCAATGACTGAATTTAAAGTCACACAACTATACCATAAAACTGACTACTGTAATAAAAACTCATCAATCAGTACTAAGCGCTCTCTCTCTCTCTCTCTCTCTCTCTCTCTCTCTCTCTCTCTCTCTCTCTCTCTCCCCAAATTGTTTGTGAATATACGCTCGCGTGCGCTCGCTCCACTTGCTCAGACAGTTTCCTGTCACCCACCGAAGGATTCCAATAAGTTTCCCGACCAGCTTTGGGCGACTTCTCCCCCCCGGTGCGGTGTTTGGTTCGTGCCGGGCTGTGGAGCAGAGAGCCGCCCCGCCGGGATGTTTCCACACGAATGACCTGTTGTGGCTCCGCACAAGTCAAAGCCGCCTTTCTTTACAGTTTTTTTTTTGTTTTTTTTCCCCCTTCGTCGTTTGAATTCGACGCGCGAGGGGCCGTGGGAGCTTCGTAAACATGTCAGGGCGCAATTTACGCCCTGAACGTCGGATCGTGCCCGGCGGTGTTGGCGCATTTCACCGGTGCGTCAAGGGCAACTTTCTTTAGCAGCTGCCTTGGCGCCGACATTCCGTGTGTGTGTGTGTGGGGGGGTTAGCCGGTGGTCAGGCCCCTGCCCGTCGGCTGGGATCCACGCGTTGCACCAGACTTGCCTGACGGAACACAAACGCTTGTGACATTATGGAAGGTGACCAGGGGACTGAGCCGCAGGCAGACAGCGCTGCTGCGTCCGACACCTTCTCCCAACTGTGGACGGACGTTATGGGGATGCTGGTGAGTTTGGTTTGTTTGTTTGTTTGTTTGGGGGGGGGGGGTAGACTGACGTCACAGACGAACGACTAACCCAGAGTTTTCACCTTCAACCTCAAAAGTTCACGCTGATTCGCTGAATGAGTGACTGTTGTAGCCAACGAGTCGGTGCGTGCGGGTCCTCCTGTAGGTCCAGTACATGCGGTCTGGGATTCAGGGCCAGAGGTCAGATTTCAACAGCAAAC
>JAVQJV010022290.1:0-11646 GCA_036024995.1 Gadopsis bispinosus | reverse complement strand
TCTCAAAGTAATGCTAAAATAAATAAATGATTGCATTAGAGAGTGTATGTGCTGAAATTAGTATTTTGTTAAATCTGACCCAATATCTTTCAGCAATTATCTAATCTGATTTCATGTGTGTTTTATTACATTCTTTAATATTTTAGTAAATACTAAATAATTCCTGTATTTTAGAGAGAGCTAAAAAACAATGAGTGGATTGATCGATTAGTTGCTCCACAAAATATTAATCAGCAGCCATTTAAATAATTGGTTAATGGTCATGCTTTAGACATAAATGTCAGAAATTAATTTGTACCTGCTTAGTTAACAATTACAGCATTATTAGTCCATCCCATTGAACATATCACTTTGGGCTCTTACCGTTTCCTGATGTTTTACAGATTAAATAATGAAAAGATTAAACAAGGAAATTAATTGGCTGATTACTCGATACTGAAAATGTTAGTAGCAGCCCTAATGAGCTCTGTAATCCAAAAATATCACACACAGCGAAATTAACAAAACAAACATTTGCATGATCACTCAAACAGTCAGATACACACGGCCTATTGTCATTGATCTACGCCTCCCTTACAACAAAACACGCACAATGTTACACACACTCACACACACGCAGACAGTCCATCTTATTGCCAATGATGTATGTGTCCAATAGAGACAGTATTGATTAGCACTACATGGCAACAATGCGTAGCCTAACTGTCAATTGTAAAATAATCTGTTGTTTGTGTGTGTGTGTGTGTGTGTGTGTGTGTGTGCGTGTGCGTGCTTTGTGTCCTCTGTTCACCTCCTCCTAAATCTATAAACACGGTCTGTAACTGACTCATACTATCCAATACACACACACACACACACACACACACACACACATAAACAGCCATAACTATAATTTGTGTCCAACTGCATCACCCTCTCCAAGGTACCAAGAAATGTATACACACATTCTCTCTCAACATGCTCCTATATGCAACTCTTTGTCTCTCTAACACACACACACACACACACACACACACAGTCAGCTGTAATATAGAAAATAAATGTGTGTCTTTGGATGTGTGTGTGTGTGTGATGGATAGTACGGTGCATACAGCGGGTGGTTACTGGTCACAGATCTGTTGCTGGTGGTTTTTCTCTGAAGGGAGTCTCAAACACTGGCTGGGAGGATGAGGTCGGGACAGTTAAAACACCCAGAGCCATTTGCAGTGTATAAAGGGACATTAAAGGAGACGTCCACCCTAATATAAAAAGTATTGTATATTGCTCACACACTGCATATACACAAACAGGTAATTACAGGGTGCAGCTGACAGGTGAGTGATGCTGGTCTTTGTCATTTCACCATAGGGAAGCTCTTTTTTCATCAGTGTTCATCACTGTCAGTTACTGTGTTGCAGTGGCCACCGGAGGCAACACAACACAGCTACTGTATGCGAACAACAACAGAAGTACATACAGATGGTGTATCCTGTTTGTTCTTTATACCACAGGTACATTTCCAGTATATTGTCCTAACGTGAAACATAATTCCTGTTATGGCTCAGAACAATTTAAGCCCAAAGGATGAACAAGAACAGACCTTCCAACTCGCTGTCTTGTTAGCTACATCTGCTCTGCTGGTTGATGAGGTTGATTGAAGGACCGTGGCTGGTTATAGTTGAGCACTAGGCTAATAAAACACCCAACTTCACCCCGAGCAAAATCCCATTGTCCAATCAAATCTAAACAGAATAACTTAAAACACCTGTGTGGGTGTGCAGGGCCTTTAAGCTTTATCCCAAAAGAAAGTGTCCCATTTAAATACAATGCTTAAACATACAGAATCTGAAACGAACAGTAGAGCGCATCCTGTTGTGCTACATGGCTTTTGAATGTAGCATCCTCTGTTTTACATGACCATTGAGGGCTGGGACAAAATATCTAATCCTTGACAAATGGGAAGAATCTCCATAGAGATATTTTCTTTATCCAGTCATATGCTACAAATATACTACATCTGGACAACAGGGAACTGTGAGATTTTTCCACTTTTCCCCAGGTCAAACAGACACCCTGAGGCGCAGTGGTCTGTGTTGGGGGGTCAGGGTGTATTTACGGATCCCAGTTATTTTGCAGTATGCAGCACGGGAATCAGTCCAATGTGATCCAACTCACTGATATGGCAACATCCGACAGCTCAGGAAGGTTTGCCTCCCAGCTACAGGTGAGCTACCCTGACCTCTATATCTGTCAATGAAGAGAAGCACAGAAATGTTGAAGTTCATTGCAAGGATAACGCGGTATCACATTATGTTATTCACTATCCAATGACCGTAGCACATTCAAAACATACACAAGTCTCTTTTGAAGCGTTCAAACAGCAGGACAAGGTTCTCTTTATTTTATTATGCCATCAGGACATAAATCCTCAAGCTGCGAGACAAATTCTTCAACTGCTTCCGTGGTGGTGAAAGGGAAGCTGAATTTGTGGTCACAGTGGTAGCACCCAGTGTGATTTTTTCCAGAGATACAGGCCCATTTTTCTGGTTCACACCTGTTGCCACTCCAGTGACATTAAGCTCAATCGTGGATAACAAAGTAACACCAGGTGATAGTGTTGGTGTATGAAAATGTTGTAATACAGAGAAATACAGATGAAGGACTGTCATACGGGTATGTAACTTGTTGAAAGACACCAGGGTATTTATACTCAAGTGTTCAGACGAGACTCATCATTGTCCTTGGTATGTGTCAGGCTGGTTTGTGACTTCACATATTTGACTGCGTCGGGGAAAACATGTCTGTTTTCATTTATACGTTTGATCCGCCAATGGATGAAAACATTTTAAACCTACTTTTATTCTGGGGTGGTAGACAGAGAAGAAAGAAAATGTAGTCGGCGTGTCCACTAAATCAGACTTCGAGGGAACAAAGAGAATACATCATGATGTAATGGGCAGGGAGGAAAAAGAAAATAAAAAAAAAATGCGACTTTTGCTGTTAGAAGATGTCAGCCAGTTGTTGTATATACTACGATTAGGTTTCTAAACCAAAACGGCAATCTCCATCTCAATAAGCCTTTTGCACAGCAGATATTTTGACATGTCACAGTCTGTGACTAAAGGCCTACGGCACTGGCACTTTATCAAGTTTGTCCAATGGAGACGCAAACAACCAGTGACGTGCTGGTATCATAAGAGGAAACAGGTGCGTCTTCACTGAATTTCAGATGAGTGCTCTGCCTCAAAAAATTACTTAAATCTACTTGCTTGCCCCAAAAAATATTTAGTAGAAAAATGTCACAACAGATCATTTGTTTACAACTAATGGGCTGATGTTTAGGGGTGAAGCCTTAAGATTATGCTCATAAGGCTTCCTCATAGTAAAAACATGATGACTTTTGCCATTATCATTTCCTTTTTCCCGTAAATATCTGTTGGGGGCAACAAACAATCAGTGGCATGGGGCTGCGACTTTACAAAACCTGACAGGTGTGAGACATTTTCAAGCAACAGGAATTTTTGTCTTTTTCCATCGCTTGTGTTGGCCGACACTGTCAACAAACACTGTTGTTATGAGTGTAACATCTAGGCGATAGAGGGGTTTGGGGAGAAAACACAGTACATCACCTTACCTTATCCTAACCTTCTAGCAGGTGGCTCCAGAGTGGCTAGAGATACAGAAATAATATAAAAAATAAAAACCAGTATCAGTGGATCTGCAGAGCATACGAAATCAATCCAGATCGAATCCCCAATTAAAGGAAACGGTCTCCGATGGTACTGAAACCAAAAGTGTACTATATATATTATGTATATAGAGATGGGAGTCTTGGAGTATATTAATTAAGTATCTGCAGAGATGGATCATCTTTAACTAAAAGAAATAGCAGATGGCTCAAGGAATGAAGTTTGTTTTTGAGACCGTGCGAAAACTAAAGGAAAAAATACAAACTAGTAAATTTGTCCACAAACATCAGGAAGTCTGCAGACAATAATACCCAAAATCTCCTTTTAACCAGAAGCACTGTTCACCTCCACAGTTGTTTTTCTCCTGCAGCTACATTAGATTATTTCAACATCATTTTGACACAATTCAAAAAGTATATCTAAGAATATTCACAGCCATTTCCACGTATTTTTTGGGGGGTAGGGGGGTTGGCACTCAGGCCAGAAACGTGTGTTTGAAATGGATCGAATACAACTAAATTAAACTAAATTGAATTGAGGTGTCAGATTAAATAGAGGAAAAATGAGCGAAACAGAACAGAAAAGACCAAATGACAAAAAAATTGAGAAATGGAGAAGGACAATACACTCACGAAGGGCGCATTTGAGTAAAATGGTCATTGCAAGTGTGATTGTCCCCAATTGATCAAAAGAAATGAATTTTCCACTGTTATTAATTATTCAAAGAGCCATTAGTAATTCATGAGTATAGGAGACAAAGTGGTTTTATTCTGGAGATATGAAACTGACTGTTCCGGGTTCGCTAAAGGAATTGTGCCGCTTTCTCCCGTTTTCTTGCTCGTTTTCTCTCTCACAGTCTCACTGTAAGTTTTTATACATTTCACTTTCAAAGAAGTACTGAAACGACAATTGGAAGAACATTTTCATACTTTTCTGTGTCTTTCCAGCGCTCTCCCCATCTCTGTTGTTAATTCATTTTTACACTTTTTTAAGTCTCCAACAAGTTTTACCCTTTCCTCCCCCCCTTCCCTCGCAGATTTCATTCTTTTACTCCCTCGTCTCTTGTTTCCCTGCCCTTCGCTTTCTCATTGAATATGTTTTTCAGCTGTCTCATCACCAGTTTAGTTTGATAATTACAGCATTGCCCAAGAGAAAAAGAGGGGTTGGAGAATACCTAGAAAAGAAGAGGAGAATCTGAGCGTGGAAAGGTTAATTGAACAACATGTACTATGTTTTGCTTTGCTGCCTACTCAGCTGCACAAATAAATAAACTAAACCGTTCTCTCAGAGGCTTTCAGCTGCATGTGTGAGCTGACATTACGTGACAGAGAAAAGCATTCAATTTCCTTCAAAGCAGTCCCGGTATCAAAGTCAAATGTTGTCCCAATCTCAAGGAAATGTGGACTTGATAGTTTAAAATGGAAAACACATATAGTCGGGCTGTTTCTCTCTCTCGTTTTCTCTGCCATACTCTCCCCCTTCTCCCATTATGTAACTCATGAGTATTCAACGTCAATTGTGCATTCATTATTTCTTTGTTTTGCAGTCAAACAGACCTGTAATTTGAGAAGACTTTGCACGTTGAATGCTAACAACGTGAAATAAGATTGAACAGTTAAAGCAGCTAATGAGAGAGAGAGGGGAGGACGAGAGAGAGCGAGAAAGACACTGGAGGGATGCAGGGTAGACTAAATTGCAAGAATAGCAGTTCAACAGATACTGAATATCAAGTTTTAAAAGTTTAATGCGGAAGACTTCTTCATTACTCTAAAGGCCTTTACACACCGGAGGCATTTTTTTTTCGTGCGATTAATTGGCACATCAATATACTTTTCGAACAGTTGTTGCAACACCACCGGACGCAGGATAGTGAGTAGATTAGTTTACTTTTGGATGTAGTAGAGTAAATATTCGCAGCCGAGTACTTACCATTTTCATGTTGTTTTTCCGTTACGTCGCCGGAGTGTAATGCATTAAGGCTTTAGAGTCCACGCCACATCTTGTATCTCTCTGTCTCGTATGCTCTCAGATATTTCCCAGCTTCCCTCTTATATAAAATATATATATATGAGTAGTGTTGAAAAATTGGTCTGTTTGTACTATTTAAGGCTGCAAATCAATCAGCGTGTGCCAGTGTCTATTTCCCCCCTTACAATATCTGCAAAATGCTGATTTATTTAAACCCCGTTTCATCAAAATGATGTTCATGTACAACTCATTTGCATTAGAATATACACTTTGGAAAACTGTCTTTATGACTCATTTATTCACCTCTCTCTCTCTCTCCCCCTCTTCCTGCTTTCTTAATCAGCTCACTCGTCCAACCAGATTTTGCAATGAACTCCATCAGCCAATTATATTACTGCTGTCACACTTAAAAATTGGTTCTCCTCACGCTTGCTGTCAGCTGTCATTTCAGTGTGGACCCTCCTCCACCCTGTTCACCTCCATTTCACCACATTCTGTGTCCGGGTGGAGCTCATCAGGCGTCCACTCCTCATCACATCCAGATCTTCAACCATCCTCCCACCATCACCACCATCACCACCAACAGCGTCTAGTCTCCATCGGGGGTATCCTATACTACTCACGGCTTCTCTATCCCCCTTAACATATAATGATGGCGGTGAATCACCAAAGTCTATTGACATTTCTCATCCTTATTATGCACATATTAATAAATACTTGTTCAGTGATCCTGGAGTCTGTCCTGATTGAATTGGATGGCTGCCTAGATTTTCAATCAACGTAAGGAGGAAGGATTTATATTGAACCTATCTGCAAACTGTTTTCTCTGCTGACAACAAAAAGGACGATTAACATTTTATGGCTTAGTCTAACTAAAAGCACTTGTTTAGGGAAATATGGTGGTCTCGGATAAACACTGTAAAAGTCAAGACGGGATGCATTTTGTTTACACTCAAGCAAAGCTCCAATCTTTCTCACCATCTGTTTTAATATGTAGTAATAGGTGGGACTTCACGGTTTTGCGTCAAAGGGCTGAATGTTGTTGATCTAAAAACCCACCAGATCACCTCCCTATGATTTCTGGGTAGTACAGGAGAATCACACTTTCTGGATTGGAAAGATCATTGCTGGTGAAAACCATCCAGCCAGCATTTAAATGCCAGAGAGTGTTGTTTATAAATGAGCCTAAAACTTTAATTTTCCTCTTGTATGTACAAAAGAGCCAATAACTAATCGGCATGCTCTTTATCAACCCAATTAGCTGCACCTGTAGCATGCCTCCTGTTGCTTCAGGTAATGGCGCGACCGCCACGAGCAGCATCCTGACAATTCAGATTCCAAAACACTGATTAACAAGCTGAAGGCTAATGTATAATAAGCTAACCTCCCAGATGGAGGTTGATGGAGATTGGATGGATGGAGATTGAAATAATTCAAGTTTAACTATTCTTAGGCCAAAACAGATAAAGTTATTGGCAATGTATCTCCTGGAAATAAATAAAAATGTAAAAAAATTAAATATATATATATATAAAAACCTGGTCTAACCTACAAGGCATAACCTAGAAAACCTGCGGCCTTGCTTAGCAAAACAGGCACATCTCTACAAAAGTATTGTACCAGTATTGTCATAACCCCCAATTCCAATTAAATAACAAACAATCATTTCAAATGATTAAAGCCTCTTTGACTTTCCAACATCATGATCAGCACTGTCCATGAAGATGAATGTGTGCTGGAAACAAAGCCAGCAAGCGGTTCTGAAAGCTTTAACAAGATGGTTATGAACAGCTGAATGGATTTGCGTGCGGCAACACTCATGTTATTGAACCTAGCATTCGGTTATGCTGTTTGTTTTTTCTCAACATCTGGCTTAAAGGGGTTTATATACACATTTTATGAGAGGGAAGACAACCGAACCTGAACAATTACTGAGGTATATGTGCGAGTGTGGGGAAGGTATTAAGCAGCAATATAAACAACAGACTGATCAGCATCCTTAATGAGCACATCTTGGGTAAAAATCTGCCCACAATGTCACTTAATTGACCACGTCTACACCCTACACGCCCTCCTTAACAAACAAGAGCATCAACATTGGCATGTTGCACTGTAAATAATTGTGGTCTGAAAACAGTCAAGCAGTCTTCACTGAGAGAAACAGGTGTCATCGTCTCCCACGATGCCCAGCGTTAGTTATAAATCAGTTAGCAGTGCAGCTAGACTGATCTGAAACCCCCTTTCTTTACGAAGCCTCTGTTTCTTGGAGTAAATTGCCCGTTCCATGCAGATAACCAAGTGTTGCTGTCCTGCATGCGGCAAAGAGAGGAGAGCTGAGTGAATCTGCTGGGGCTGGGTGGCTAAAATGAGGCCCTAGTAGTAAATCCATCAAACACAGCGATAAGGATGAACTAAAACGATGATGTGAGACTTGAGTTCACTTCAGGCACTGGCCTTAACACTCAGCTTGGTGTAACAACTAAGGCATCAGGGGGGTTGCATACAGCATGGCAGTAAATACATGAAGTATAAAGGCTCGTAGCTCCTGACGAAGGTTTAGTATGTGTTCGGTGCTGATACATCTTCCCCACGGCAGCGTTTTCTATTATACACAGCCTTCCAAACCCATGACTCTTTGTGTATGTGTGTGTGGTGTATGTGTGTGTGGTGTGTGTAGGTGTGTGTGTGTGTGTGTGTGTGTGTGTGTGTGTGTGTGTGTGTGTGTGTACAGTATAGTATATTGATATAGTGCGGCTGAGAGTGCATATGCCTACAGTAAGCAGGGTTTTTACATAGACACATCATTTAAAGGGTGTACAGTCGCAAGGGTGTGTGTGTGTGTGTGTGTGTAGGTCATTCAAGTTTTAAGCAGATTGCCAGCGAATTTATCTACTGCTCTGTCTCCTTGCTGGCTTGACCCAGAATTTACACCTTCATGGCCTTGGGCTGTCTGTGTGTGTGTGTGTGTTTTTCTCCATCTTCACAAGATAAAATGCTGCACTTCTTTTGAGGTTAGGTTAGGGGACTGCTTATGTTACAATGAGGGTTCAGTAAAGAAAAGGGATGGTTACAGTTAAGGTTATAGGCTGGGGAATGTTAGAGAATGTCCCCATATGGGTAGCAAATCATTACAAATGTTCCAAAAAAAGTGTGTGTGTGTGTGTGTCAAGGGGGGGTCTCTGGAAAAAGATGCAGGATTTGAGCAATGGGGTGACAAGTGAGAGAGAAAGGAGGAAAAAACATTGTTAAAACTGAGTCAGATAAAAAAAATTCAGCTTTATAGCTTTTTTTTTATAAATTATTTGCAGAAAGAGAGTGCGGGGAGGTACGGAGAGAGACAAACAAAGCAAGTTGGAGGTGATAATAAGATAGAAGGATACATGCTTCCATGGATATGTTGCAATGCCTTACAGGACAAACCTGCCTGTATTGCAGAAATAAATATCTTAACATCAAGCGGGTGGACTTTTACTGTGAAGATAACTTTCTAACCCTTTCTGAGCTAACTTTCTAACAGCTACAGTGAACTGACAGTGGGGTTAGGTGTTTTCTGACCACATATAGACAATCCAAGGAAGATCCTAAAAGATCCTTCTGGTTTGTGGATGTTCGGTGTCAAACCATCTGCTTCTGTGACTGTTAGCAAGGTGTACAAGCAGAAGAAAAATTGAACAATAGATCAAATTGGAGTTGGAAATATGAATATAAATTATACAAAATTATTATTATTGCATATATTATTATTATGAAGTCAGGGAGTCCTACACCAAATGAACACACCACTACACAACAAGTAGTAGTTACATGGTCACAATGTAGCCTGCAACAAAAGTCAATAGATGGAAAAAATTCAAATTTGCAGCTAAAGATTCAGAAGACAAAACAGTGATTTCAGCCTTCTTAAACTAAAGACAGGAGGTAGCGCTTAAATAAATTGGACAATGCACCAAATACAAAACAAAAATATGTATATTTACAATGCACTTTTCATTAAAATAAAAATCTCAGTGCTGCAATTTAAAAGCATAGTAAAAAACACAGCAGGGCAACACAAAACGCAAAGTAATTTAGTTTGATTATATATTAAATTAAAATATAAAAGTAATAAAATGATCATTAGTATGTGCTTGAGCCCATAACAGAACAGAGAAAGGTCAAAATGTGATCAGATCGAGTTGTAGCATGATCTGTTCTCTCAGGTAGGCTGTGTGTATTTCTGTTGATACACTGATCAGAGTCAGAGAAGAATTTAAACCTCTGGACATAAACAATGGTGTCCCCGCTCTCTCATTAGGACGCGGGCATTGTTCGGAATATACTGGAACTTCTACAGACTCCTGGCATGAATAACCCTAACCCAAAGGAGAGAGAAGAGCGCCAGCCTTGGAACCCGGATTCTCATGCGTTTCCTCCAAATGCTAAGTGAAAGATACTATGTAAACCCAACATTCATATCACATTTTTAAAGATACTAAACTCTTCTTTTTCCTTTTTTTTTTTAACGTGTACTGCCCTTACCAACTGCTGCTACGTTGTTTTTCTATTCCTTCTCCATTTTCCACAATCCACACTTCACCCTTTTATTTTGGATCAGTATTACTCAACATTTCAATATTGAACGATTATAACAATTTAAAGCTCAATTTCAGAATACTCACAAAAACTCAAACAGTCAGAGACGGCCTGAGGACCTCTGACACACACAATGAGCAGCAGGAAAGAGGAGGGAAGTGGTCTGGGAAATATAAAGGGGAGAGCAAGGGGGAAAGGAGGAAAGGCTAAATCAAAGGGAAACAATACGGAATGAAGAGCTAAGAGTGAAATGAGACAGATGAAGACGAAAGGTTAAATAAATAATATCTGTAGAAACGTTGATGCTGCCATTGTCTTTTCACTCTCTTCCATTTTATTCGGTGGGTGCACGTCCTTGTGTGTACAGTATACGTCTGTGTGATAAAAGGCAAATAGTTGTCTTGCAGTTGTCTTGCATTTGTCAGCCATACTTCCCGACATCTTTCAGGACGCTGAGAATTTCAAGCGTTGCCTTCAATATTTCATAAGCTCATTTACATTAGTTCAGAAACACGTTCACCTCAGCGTGCTCATTTCGATGCGCTGCCGTGTCATTTGAAAATTGATTCAATTTACTCCCTGATTCAAATGAGAAAGAAATTACAAAACAGCATCATAAAACATAAAAAGTGTTGAGTGAAATGGGATTTTTTTTTCAGTAATTTCAGCCATGATTTACCCCCAAAGTTCCAACATTGACTTCCACAGTGAAACTGGAGCCAACATTTGCAGCCCCCATTTGGCTCTGCTGCTATTTAAGTGTAGGATGTGTGAAATGAGATTATCTGCTTGCTGACAACACAGTGCACTAAGACACTAGGAGTCAAATTTGGCATGAAACTAAATGTTTTAATAAACTGGAGTAAGTAAGAACGCTAAAGAACGTTAAACATGTTTAAATAAAATAAAAAACAACTTCTATTTCCTCTTCTCACAGAGAGAAGAAAATAGAATACAACACGTGTTATATGGCACTACAGTTACACATTACATGATTATGTATTTTCTCATACGTCTAAGCATGGAGAAACCAACACATCTAACCAAATAACTGTCGATATTGACTAATCTGACAACTATTTTACATTACAGCATTAAATTAAAGTAACGGTGTAAAAAATTGTAGCTCATCACTATTCCCTAAAGCTCTCTTCAAGTTGCTTGGCCAAAACCCAACAACAGTCAATGTACTATAACATAAGAAAGAAAAACAGAAAGTCTTTTGTGCCTGAAAAAAATTATTTTATATTATAATTAATCAACTGTCAAATCATCTGCAAATTCATTTACTGTCAGGACCAGGTGTGGATGGAGGAGTGTAAGGACCCAAGCGCAGACAGCCAGTACGTATCGCAGGATTTAATGCAGACATCACAAGTTGAGCACGTACATAAACGGTGTAACATCCAAGGGCACGGGAACATCAAACATGTAGGAA
>JAVQJV010022286.1:0-10392 GCA_036024995.1 Gadopsis bispinosus | reverse complement strand
GATGTACGCTAAGCGTGCCTTTGTTCACTGGTATGTGGGTGAGGGTATGGAGGAGGGAGAGTTCTCTGAGGCCAGAGAGGACATGGCAGCCCTGGAGAAGGATTATGAGGAGGTTGGAGCTGATAGTATGGGAGATGAGGAAGAAGGAGAGGAGTATTAAACAGGCATGCATTCCCTTCTGTTCAATGATCTGTGCCGTTTGTTAAAAATAAAGTTTCTTCATTGACCACTATTGTTTGCTCTTTAATGCACTCAACATGCCTGTTGGTAATGACGGTGTGTGTATAAATTTGAAACAAACTCTACATCATGATTCTGTAGTTTTTGTTTCAAATTTTTATCTTTTACTTTGATATTCATATTTTATTGCTCCAACACACAGCAAAGTCCTGTATGTGAAAATGTACTGGCACTAAATGTGACTGATGTATAGTATGAGTATCAATATTATATATTTGAGTAGTACAAATGTTTCTGTAGTTTCACTAATACTTAAATAAGGCCGTTTGTCAAACTGGTTTGAAGTAGATTCACATGGTATAATAGTTGCTTTACTCACTACTATAAACCACTGAATTATTATTGTCAATCACTTAAAAGATCTAAAATGCATAGATTACAGACCCTCTTGTTGCTCCACTCACTTAAGTCACTTGGGGGCAGTGGTGTTCAACAGATGCTGAAATGACAAACTGTTTCATGTAAACCAGTTCACCTACTAAATGACTTTGCATCAGGTGTTTAGTACAGCCTGTGTAGATTTAATTTACTCATTTTAAGATGTGCTTCTACATTTAACTGACTTATGATCCTTTATTGCACATAACGGCCTTAATCTGCACATAACGGCCTTAATCTGCTAATTTCTCATTAGTGAATGTATTTTTAGATTACAAAAGTTGAACTAAAGCACAACAGGCCCTAAATATAATGCAGTGGCACAGAGGGGGCAGTTACATGAACACAAATATTTTAATATTACTCTGAAAATTGAACAACTTTGATACAACATACAGTGATTGGATTCAAGATACATCCCAGCCTTCATACACAACTCATTTTAAAGCACCTGGGTGCTAAACGGCACTGTGTGACAAACACCACAGGAACATACAGCACGTACACAATAGCAGTGGCACTCATGAGCTTCCTATTCTCCTTCTCTATTTGGTTCATCAGCTCCCAAACCAAAGCAGCAGAATGACAAGATAAATGCATGTAAATCCCAGTGAAAGTAGAAAGTGTCACAGTGTAGTACACCACAGTCTCACATACAGATTTTGAAGGATGCAGTTAGCCGAAATGAAACTCGTGACACTTTGGACTCTTTCTTAACAGACTGAAGAGCAACAAGATGAAAACAATAACGTGGCTTTACGCTAGCGCTGGATTACGGTTTGCAGTATTTTCTGGAGAGCTTGATGCGACTGACGCCCTTTTCAGACTCGTACTTTTCAGATATTTAAAACAATAACAGGTATCACACCTTAATCTTTCACATGTCTGTTGCAGATGTCTCACAAATCAAGTTTAAGGCATAGTGGAGGAAATATTCAGTCTGCATACTGGTCATACCTAGCTCCCATTTCAGAGAAAAAAAGTGTCAAAAAATGCCAAATAAACACAGTACAACAATATGACGTGTCATTTCCCCCCCAGACTTATTTACAGTCCATTCCATTAACTGTTAACTGATACATTTCAAACACAAACACAAAATTACACATTTAAATAGAAATGCAAAATATTGTGCTCTTGTATATTTTGGAATGAGACTTTAAAGTTTAGTCACTGGGTCTACTCCTCTTCCTCACCATCAATGATTCTAGAAGGGAATGCATGCCTGTTTAAAATCCCAAAGCATGCAAGCACACATCCCTCTGGACCTCAGCCATGCCTCCACCAGGAACTACAGTGGGAGGCTGTTTCTTTATGCCAATCTTGAAACCAGTGGCGCGCCTGGTCTTAATGTCGGCAATGGCGGCATCAACATCCCCTTGCTTTGCATCACCACAATACAAAAAGACAACAAGTCATGTATTTGCCATCGCGAGGGTCAAAACAGGCGTTGGTGATTTTTGACACATTTAATAGCTCATAGGGAGCATCCACAGGAGTGATGACAGGGGCATACGCAGCCGGAGGGAAGTGGATATGGTGACACGGCACCAAATTGGTCACAATGTCCAACAGCCTAATATCGGGGTCACCACCTGTTACGTATCCGGACACGGGTCGAGGGGCATCGCGAAACATTAATAAAAAAACATCCAAGAAGGATTCAATTCAATTAAATTCAATTTTATTTATATAGCGCTATATCATAACAGAGTTATCTCATAGCACTTGTTAATATAGAGCAAGTCCAAGCCAACTCTATATGTACAGACCCAACAATCCCACCATGAGCAAGCGCTAGGCGACAGTGGCAAGGAAAACCTGCCTTTTAACAGGCAGAAACCTCGGGCAGAACCAGGCTCTTGGTGGGCAGTCATCTGCCTTGACCGGTTGGGTAGAATAAACTAAATAAACTTTATTGACTTTAAATAAAAAGTCAAAAAATTAACACAACTTAAAAAAAACACCTCACACAATGTTAATACGTTGTCACAGATTAAGAATATGTGAATAACCCAAATTTGACAAAAATGTCAGATAGAGCCTTATAATTCAAGTTCAGCTGAATGTGCAATGAGCTATGTTTAGTGTACACTATGCCAATATACTGTAGCTGTTTCCAATTCAACAAGATGAGAATTCTGCATTTCATCACGCAGTTCAGGTGTCAAGAAATACATAAACTGCCCTCACAATGCGGTCTTATTAAATGGGTTGCACTGTTTATCCCAGCCATGTACTCATTTCTGCTCCTCTGCTTCTTTTTCAGCTCCTTTTCCCAATCAGTCAAAACCTGATGGACTATGTCTGATAGACCCATCTCCCAATTCAAGGTGATCCAGCTGCGACGGTAGAAACATTTTTGACCCCCTACATCCTACACCTCCTCCAGAAGAATGAGGACTATGTTACTGAGCATTGCATGGCTCTGCCTCAGCCTGTCCCTGGATGCTTTGTCTTTGAGTGGACGGAGGATACAGACAGTAGATGGAGGGAGAACAAAAGCACCAATCAGAAGTGAGAAGCTGCTCAAAAGAGTCAGACGAGGATGGATGTGGAACCAGTTTTTCCTGCAGGAGGAGTATACAGGCAGCGACTACCAGTACATTGGCAAGGTAAGAGCTGTGCCACTGCTTCCCAATTATTGGTTATATTGAACGCTGACATTGTTGTGTTACAAACAGCAGTGCCTCTTGATATACTCATTCTCTAGAAGGAAAAATGCATACCACCAATGTAATTTACAATACGTTAGAATCACACAACTTTACCTCACAATGGCAGCACAGGGCAGACACAACACATCGTAGGACACTGTAGGACATGTATTTTATGCAACTCTGGATGAATTCTGTAGTGAATGTGGAGCAGTGAAAACACCGCTGCTGCAACTATGTTTCCTCAGACTGTCACAATAATGACATCTCTAAAATTGTTAGTGTAATATTTTTTTCTTCCATACTGTAAAGACTTGTGTTGATGGTGATGTGTTTGTGGCCCAGTGAGTGCCAGAGAGACTGACAGGATAAAAACGGCAGGATATCAATACCTAAAGTGTTACATATTTCAATACCTTTCCACCTTTTTCATATTATCCGCATATCGCACTGTTTCTGTCTCAGCGTGTTCCATTGCTTGTTGTTCTCCTGCTGCTTCTATACACTCTTTGAAAGCTAGAGACACATTTTCATTTATATATTTCATTTTAAAGGGAATATTCATCCAAATATATATCATCATTATATACTCATGCTCGTGCCAGTTCAAACACTGGCGACATTTTCAGATGTCACCCAAATAGCCTCGTTCCATTGCAGAAACTTTTGACCTGAGGCTTGAAACTTCATGTTTTGCCCTTAAAAAGACAAAAGCAGCTGTCATTTATATATACACTGTTTGGCAGGCAAGTGAGGTAACAGGCAACACAATGTTACTGATTTTCTGTCAGGTTCACATGAACATGAGGTAGAAGTTTGTACGCCAGAGCAATGCAGGAAAAAGCACGAGGCAGTTGGTGGTCTAAGACATTACTGACAATATTTAATACCACTTAGTAGTTTTTCACTTGCATTGTGATCCTCCATTTATCTATTATTAGGGCCTGAGTGCCTTGCATTTTGTAATGCAAGGAATTATTATTCATTTCCTTATTTGCCATGGGTGTAGGGATGCTTGAAACTCACAAAATGTGGCACAAACATCAAAAGCGCTGAAAAATTATATCTGATATGGGTTTTAGGCTTGGATGAAGCAAGGGGGCTCGATAGCATGTGTGCTACTCCCAACCATTTTTAATTTAGTGTTCGTTTGAAGTGCATTTTTGCCAATTAAAGGAACTTCCATTTCACATGCTCCTCCAAGCAAATTAAAAGGATTCACCTCAAATTTGGTCAGCAAAATCTAAAGACTTTCATGATGCTAAGCTAGGAAGCTTTTAGGACTCCATATAAAAGCTATACATTTTCCAATCTGCTCCAAGCTCGACATGTTTATAGATTCCAGGCCTGCTGATATCTATAGCCAATATTGATTCACAGTCATAACACCACCTACTGGCAACAGGAAGTCAACCTTTTGTCACAAACATCATTCAATTTGCATAAAAATTACATTGTGTGGTCTACACTGGATCTTCAGAAACATAATGTATAATTAGTGTGTATTCTCTAGCACCGTACAGTGGACACAGGAAGGCATATTTAACTCATGTAATATTAATGAGAGCATGACACCTTGCTTGCCGCTTTAATTTTTGTTTCTGAAACTGCCAACTATTGCTCCTATCCCCAAATATTGATGATGAACAGCAAGCGGTCTCTATTCTTCATCTTTTTTAAAGTATTAGTTGTCCTAGTTTATAAAGGTGCAGTGGTAAAATGGTGGTTACTGTTGTGTTTATTGCAGTCATTCTTGATGATAGATCTGCTTGACTGTTCATGATCGACAGTTCTGCTGACAGCTCCTGTACCTGCACTCCTGAGTAGTGCCCAAATTTAGTTCCAGGAACTCAACCCCAAAGCAAGCAGAGAACAGTCGGAACAAAAGTTGAAAATGTGACAAAGGCCACATGTTACAGTTTGTTTTGCAAAGTTCCTGAAGTGGAAAAGGGCTAAATGTGAGTGAGGTCACACATCTCCAGCATCTCTGGCTGTGAGGCCAGATGATCATACAGAGGATCCAAACTTTTTAAAAAGTTTAAATAGGTATTTACAAGGCCAACCTGTTGGGACAGGATATTTACAATATCATATCAAGTTCCATTTGGTAGCTGTTCTGGTGCTCTGAACAAATAAGAAGTAGGCTTTACACTGTTTTAAGGAGAACTATTTTTTGTATATTACATATAACATAACTGATCAAAGCTACTGCTTTTGCTCCAAAATGGGATGTCTACACTATTGTTTCGGTTCAATGTGTTCTACTTTGCTGAATGTGAGAATATGAGGCAGTGTCATTATGCTGATTAATGGTTGTATCAACGTACACTAGATACAATGAACGCAATGTACCTCATACAAATTATGTGAAAACCTTTTTTACAAAATCAATCTTGTTTAATATCCTTAGGGCCAAGAACGGTTTCATCCCTTCATTCATCAGTCAGGCCCTTAGTGGAGCTGCGCATGAAACATGCTGTTTGATGATGTATTATTGCATTTGTAATAAGGTGTATAATGTTCATTTACTTTGTGCGGCGATATTAAGGTTATATAAGGTTTTAACATCAAGTGGAATTTCTCACTTATACGCCTACTAGTGAAGTTAGCGTACAGTGCAGCGTGATGATAGTTAGCGCTGTACTGTTTGATCAGTAGCCAGATGCCAGGAGGTATATTATGCAGCTCTGTGTGAAACCCGCTGTCTGACAGCACAAAACAAAGTAAGCTTGGAAACAAACAGGAGTTTGCCATGATTGAGGTAAACACGGAGAGGAGTCAGCAGACTTTTCCTCCATGCTGGTGGGATGCCTTCACTGCAGGGGGTCTGCTGGATGCTTCAGAAATGCTTTAGTGACAACAATATGGTTTAGAGACAGATTAGCAGGCACAGGGATGTGTTTAGCAGAGGCAACAATATGGTTAGGCAAACACTAATACCATGTTTTTACCCCTGATACCATGGAGTGCAGACATTTAAGAATCGTCTAATGCAGAATATTTATCCAGTCCTGATCCAATTTATTAATATTCAATTATACAGCTGCACAGCATGCACTGCCTTCAGCTCTGCTTGACATCATCCTTTTCCATGAAGAACAGTAAACAACAAATACCAAACAACTAGATGCCTAAGCTGAGTTCATCATCTGGGATGGGGCCAAACGCCAGCAGTATTCAGAATAAGAAGACAAGAAAAACACAAGGAGCTTTGTGGTCATCCAAACCTCAAAAGATAATTCTGATCTATTCCAACTTTGGTCTATTTTGTAGTTCCGTCCACCATTCCTATGGGTAATAATTATATTGTACTCATCCAGTTAACTTTTTTGAGATGTCTGGATACATTTGATGGGCGTCTAACCATTATTTCTGTATATTTCGGGATATCTTTGCTCTGTCCATTCCACATGTTTGTGGCAAAGAAGGGCCCCCCCTTTGTGTTTATTGTCAGCTATGGTGATATTGGTGGTTAAAAACACTGTGCATTATTTACCTTTACATCTAAATAAATAAATACATAATACAATGAAATAAATACAATGAAAAATTGTTGGGTGGTAACCAATGTACATATGCTGTATACATATATGTACACATAGTATAGCTGGTTACTTCCCAATCCCTAAGAAGTATATTAACTACCATGGCTTACACAAATATTACACAAAAATAACAACAGAAACTCCAAGTGGGTGTAACACCAGATCTCTGAATCTCACCACCACAGCTAAGCCCATTTCTGCAGGGTTTTACAATAAAAGTTAGAAATACCAATGAGAAGAAAAAGCTTTTCTGTGGAACCTAATAAATGTGGCAGCATGAAGGTGATTGTGAAAAACTCTAAGAGACAGCAGTATGGGGGAGATATAGCAGAGACACTGATCTGGGACACATAAGGACTCCAGAAAGCATACTTGGCTCTGGAAATGTGCTGTGGTGAAATATCTGCAAGCTTCGCCAGCTTGTGTTAGGTGAAAGCACGGAGGTGTTGCAACCCTGAAGACTGACAGATCAAATCAGACTGAACACTGCTGGAGAGGAAAGGCAGCAAGGATCAAAAGGAGGGAGGGAGAAAGGGAACGAAGGGCAGAGAGTCAGGGGGAAGGGAGGGAAGGAAGGGAAGCAAAGGAAATGTAGGTTTTGTCATGTGAAGAATATACACAGAAAATGTGGTGTTGACTTGAGAAGAGGAGGACAGGTGGAACAAAAGATCAGCAGGAAAGAATCAAGAGAACAAGATGTCGGCTATAAGAAGACAAAGACGTGAGGGGTGGCAGAGAGTGAAAAGTTGAAACACCGCAGGCCGACATAAGTAGAATTTCCATTCACAGCTACATAGAAACAGCAAGATTTAGTTTGGCAGTAGTTTCCTCACTATTGGACACTTGCTTGGAGCACAATATTTTATACAGAAATTATACAGTACATAGTGATGTTTGATGTTTCAGCTGTTAAATAATAAATGAAATGGGCGTGGCCTGATGTACTGAATGAATTGTTCACTTTGTACAATAGCTGAAGAGCGGTTATGTAAAATGTCTGTAAAATATCAGCAAGCTGTGGGCAATATCAGTATCTCTTTCAGTATCATGACATAGTACATTTCCCATTCGAGAAACGGTTGAACTTTGATGCTTATCGTAGATGTTCACCCCAGTACAATAGCGGTAAATAGAATTTCAGATGTGGCGCTCACAGCATTAAAAAAATGACATTTTAAAAATCTCTAGAGCAACATAACTTTCCGAAATTCCGCCCGTGTTACTCTGGATAATCCACAGAACACACCATTTTCAGGACAGTTTCCAAAGGGACTATTTTCTACCAACATAATACTCCAAAACAGTGACAGAGAGAGAGAGAATAAACCTGAAACAGTTTCAGGCATTCTAGTGATAAGTCCTTATCCTGACTCTGAGGAAACTGAATAAGCTCCCTGGAGCACTCCAACAGAATATACGGAGCGTTCAGGTGGCCCCAATTTCTGTGGACTCCCCGTTGATACTGTCAAGTAAAGGCATATACGCCCCAAAATGCTTTTATTATTATCTTCCATTAATGGTGATCAGATGGAGAACAGAGAGAGCAGAGCTGCCAGAAACCAAACCGAGTTCATCCTCAAAGGCTGAGGTAACTCCGTTGGTACACAAATGACATTGATTTGAAGCTATCTGAGATTTGCTGGATTTGGAGGAGACAAAGACACACCAGCACCACTGCAGACATTTGGAAAATATATATGAGAACCACGTATACAGAAATATTAATAAGCAGGCTTTTCTGTATCATGTGAACATCAAATCCTGAATATGATCACCAGAAAACAAGGACAAAACTGTGAGTTTAAGAACCGTTACTGAGCAACTGACTTTTTAAATTTACATTTTCAATGCTTTCAGCAGTACAAATTCAAATTACATTCACCTCTATGGTATGTATGTAGGTGGCAGCAGAGGTTTCAGTGGTAGATATCTTTAAAGATTGAAAAGCAGAAACTACAAGCAATAAGAAATTGTTTTTTCATTATTTGTGTGAATTGACTCTTTAACTTTACAGTATATCAATAGCTTCGAAATAGAGCAATAAAGAAAGAAATGAAGAGAACGCACATTGAGGTACTTGACTTGGAGTGAGATCATTGACATTATCGCCTTTCAAAGGCGGGCTTAGCCCTGTTAACCCATTTATACCAGCCATCCCTGTGCCTTTGCCCTTACTGCCCGTGAACATGTTAGTCTTGGACTCATACAGTTTTCTTGTTCTGCTCAACAATTATTCCTCAAGGCTCACAGGCACAGGAACAACTTACATCTGAATTTTCCAAAATAATCCCTCTCAAAGGTGGCTTGAAAAAATGGACTGTGTGAAATACAATGACTAAAATATCTGTATGTTTGATTCAGTGAGACAGGCAGACCGCACAGCAACAGCATGTGTTTTTGTTGCTGTGCAGCCTCAGCGACACACTTCATCCTGTTCATACACCAGAACCAGGCAGATTACGTGTAACCCATCCCTCCAGACTGCTGATTTGCAATGTGTGTGTGTTTGCTTGCGTGTGTGGTTAAGTGGGGGTTATCAGCAGTGTACCAGGAATACCCTGAGGACAAAAATTGCTTTTTGCTGCCTTTGAAAAGTGGTGCAAGTGTGGAAGAGTCTAATTATCCCCTTAGTCTCATCAGAGTTGTGCCAAAAAATTTTTGTTTAGAGTGGTTGAGTTGTTCCCAGCAGCATCCATCATCCACCGCAACCGCATGTCCAGCCTAACCAGAGACTAACGTTTTATTAAAATCATTATTCTCTACTGGAGGAATGATTTTAATCAATTTAGCACAGCATTCCAGCATTTGTTTCATACATGCAATTAAAATACTCCATTCAAATAGGATTTTTAAGCTTGAGAAGAAGGCTTTTTAGCAACTGTTGTCCAAATCTGCTATAAAGCCATCAGGGTTATCTTAGCTTGGGCTCAGGAAATACAACATTATAACAGAAAGCCTGTGTTCCAAACACTGGGCTTCATTTTGAAAGATGTTGCCATTTAGCAGACAGGGAGGATCAAACAATAATGCAGTTGCATTGTGTTAAAGTAAGACTGTTACTTTTGCTGAACAGCAGCCACGATGGCTGTGGCTCAGCACAAGTGGGAAAGAGTCATAAAGTCCATAAGCGGACTCAGCAATGTGCAGGAATATCTACCTAAATTTTGTGAGCATTAGCTAACAGAAGCCACCATATTTGTCATAGTAAGGCTTAGGGGTGGGAAAAATAATCGATTCTTCGATGCATCAAGATTCTCTCTAGAACGATTATGGATCGATGCAGAAAAGTTGATAATTGGAATTTTAAAACTAAAATGTCAACAGTACGAACGCCTGATGCAACTTAACGTTACCAAACTACAAATGTGGCTGCCGTCGGAGCGAGTGCGTCTTGTTTCCGTTTGAGCTGCAGGTGAAGAACAAACTAAGGCAGTTCGACCGCCACCCGCTGTGTTGAAAGCTACCGTATGTAAGCATTTTGGTTTCTATGAAATTGAAGGCAAACGGGACTTGGACAAGAGCCACGCAATATGCAAGGTGTGTCAAGTTAAAATAAAATATTGTGGCAACAC